>QYAJ01000111.1:0-192801 GCA_003988865.1 Phialocephala sp. D728
CTAACCCTAACCCTAACCCTAACCCTAACCCTAACCCTAACCCTAACCCTAACCCTAACCCTAACCCTAACCCTAACCCTAACCCTAACCCTAAGTATTCCATGATATGCCGTTGCCGGGAACGCACAACTTGCCTCCTTGCTATTAACCCGACGACAGACCTTAAAACTAAGTCCACAATGCCAGCAGTCAAGCTCGCTAAGATAAATCCTCTTAAACCATCTTTCATACTACTTTAGCCCTCCCCCTTGGTCCTGAGCAACTTGGCAGTCCGAATATTCATGCCCCCCCTCTTGGACTATTCTCTCTTCAATATCAACCTGCGTTAATTTATAAAAGATACACCCCCGCTGGAGCCGATTCATAGCCGTAATCATCTATTAGTCTCGCCTCTCGCTCGTCTCCATCTGCTGCCGGATCTGCTCCATTCCATTTCCATCCTCTTTCCCGACTACACTAATCTTTGTACTAATCAACTTACGAGCCGGCACTTCCTGCATAGCCTTTTGGCACCAATCGCAATAGATACTATTTGTGCTAATATAATTAATGCCGTTCTTTTAACCATCCAAATATCGCTCGAAAATAACTCGTCGATAGCTTAAACTTTAAATATACTTTGTTAAGTTGCCCTCGTCGACCTATTCCACCATATACTCACTTAAGACCTCTCTCTGCTGCCGTCGGCTATTATAGTCGACTCGAGTAACGATAATAGACTCGCTCACTTCGCCGTTTCGCCCCCCTCTCCCGGATTGCTATGCAAAACTAATCAGCCTGTACGGCCGCCCAACGTGGATCACCCAACAAATCCCCTCGATATTAATCCCTGTCTCGAGCGCGCCCGTAGCGACGATCTACCCGCCGTCTCCATGAATCCACTTCTATAGCATCTGCCCTTTGTCTTCAGCTGTGGCTTTATAGAATGCGCACCCAAGTGCCTCGCTCATAACCTGCCCATTAGCGTAGCTACGGACGTAGACCACTCCTCGCTGTCCAGCTACTTCGTCGATGCTTTGCTTTTATACTAATCTTTGTACTAATCCAATGGCAACCTCCGTTAGCGCGAGATCCTGATTATCGAGTACATTGTATTGGATCGTCGGCCGAGCCGTACTTCGTCGGAACAGCTTTGCATTTGGGATCAATAATTGGCTTTAGAGGACGCCTTTTAATTGAACGATCAATGTTGCTATCAAGCAGGTAAATGGGCAATTCAAGTACCGGAGTGCCCATAGCTCTCGAAGCCGCTTTCGGTATGAGACATTAGTAAATGCAACATAGCATTCATCGAAGAACATATGAGCAAGCTGTCCCCTGAGTTCGAGCCTTTTGGCATAGTGTAAGAACGGTCCATTAATTGCACGATCGGCACTAACGATAATTAATTGTCGAAGGTCGTGTCCAGACCTCTCATCTAACCACTCCTTACAATCTAGCCCTTTTGCTTGGGCTCTCTTTATAATATCGTCAATTAATGCTGCAAATGGCACTACCACTATCACGGTTTGCTGCTCGGCCATAGCTGCTATAGAGAAGAATAAGACAGATTTGCCATTGCTTGTTGGTAATACAATAATTTGTGGCCGTGTTTTCTGCGCTTGGTGAACCAATTCTAATGCCGCGGCCTGCCCCTCTGATCGGGGCCTAGCTGACACTCCATAGATCTTTTGTAGTCCAGCTAGAGCCTTGCTAGTTATTAGAATCGTTCCCTTCCGCTCCCGTTTAATAACTCCAGTTAGTTGTTGATTAGCCTCTCGACTATACTTGCTCCGGCTCGGATTGGCTCTAGTGCCCTTTGACTTCAACCCGAGCAGTTCGTGCCATGCAATAGAGGCTTGCTCGAATGTACTAATTAACTCGGGTTTTAGTCGTTGTAAAAACCCTCCATCAATCGCGTAATAGGCCTATGCAACTCGTCGCCTATGCTTTAATTGCCTGTCATAAGTCAGCTTTATACTGGCTTTTATACTAATCCTTATACTAATCCTTATAATTAAACGTATCGAATTATGACATATCGAAAGGTATTTAATTCCAACTCCTTTTAATTGTCCCCCTTTGCAAATTCATCTTCTTCGTCTTTTAATATGTCCTTCTCCCACATCTTGCCTGCCCCTATCAAACGTCGTACGGCAATGCTAATTGCAACGTGCCTCCACCCTAATATTGGCAATCGCACTCCTAGATGCTGCTTAGTGGCTTTGCTTAATTCGTGTGTCAACTCCTTTCCAGCCCATAGTCCGTAATCCCCGGCAAAGAGATACTCTAACTCCCGCTGGTCGAGTGCCCTTGCAAATGGTCGTATATATATTAGATACTACGCTAGTATCTGGCTAACCTCGTTTGGCAAGCATCGGATAATGTATTCAATATTGCCCCTTTTTTTGCGCGCCTTGTCATACATAGTTAAAAAGCACATCTGCCCATTTAGAACATATATATTCCGGGCTGAATAAATACTATTATTGATCTAGAATAGTTAGCATAATAATTAATATAAACAATTAATAGCTTGGGAAATGAAGTGTGGCCCGAGACTTTATTGACTCGGGTCAGTAAAGTCTTAGTGGCCCAAGTCCTTTTACTTGATACATTCGAGCAAAGCATTCAAAATAGTAATTAGTATAAAGATTAGTATAAAATCAATTTACTTTAATGCTTCCAATCTTAGGCCCACGTGCTGGCTGCCCATCGGTCACGTGCAACACCACCATCAGCTTTTGTAAAAACTGCCGCTCCTCGTTCAAATACCCTTTCTTTAGGCTTTCCATCCATTAGTCCTGCCCATCAACTCGTTTAATCATCTGCCACTCTTCTATAGCCTTCCGAGCACGGCCAAGCAAATACTTATACCTAACGTTAATTGCTTAGTTCTAACTATGCTTTAAAAAGCTATAATTAGATCGGCGGAAATCCTGGCTCCATGCTATACTATCTATTACTTGGCCGAGATTAATTATTAAAACGTTTTTATAAAATACTAATTTTCAAAGCATTTGTTGCAATTCTTTAAAGAGCTCCTGGCACATTTTGCTAATCCTTTTAATCTCGACCCCTTTGCCCTCATAGAAAATCGTTTGCTCGTTTTTAGACCAATGGATGTTAGCTGGCGACTCGTGCTGTTGGTTTAGCTTCTTGCCCATAGCTAATTAATTTAGAATGCTTAATATTAGTGAGTATGACCTCTCGCACAAGTGCTGCTCTCGAATACGGTGGATCCGCTGGGGGATCGAGATAATCTAAGCCTTGCTCTTAAGTCGTAGTTCTGGCCATGCTTGTAATGGAACTGCAATCTCAAGCATAAGGAGTCGTACAATCCATAGGACCTGGGCGAGAATGGGCGTGTAATAAATCGATGACCGGAATAACTGATTTTGGGCATCGAACCCCCGTACGGCCAGGTAGTGCATTAATGGCGATTTGTATAAGCTAATACGATTAATGTCTTGTGTAATAATAAGCACATATAGTTTCATCAGCTTAGTTTCCAAGTCGAGGTTATCCGGGTCTTTCGAGAGACGGGCTAAGTGCTGGCGGATGCTTTGGATTAATTCCCACTAGACTTTAGTGAACGTAACTTCGGTTTCTGCCGCTATTAGCTTTTATACTAATCTTTGTACTAACCACCTATCGGTCTCATTACCCCATTCCTCTGGTGCCGTGCGCATCATATAGCAAATGAATTGCTGCCATATGCCGCTATACCGGTCCACGGTCTTGCCATTTTGTAGCAGCTCAAATAGGTGCTGGCTAGCTACCTCGTTCTTTGGCGATGCCCACCATTTAAGTGTGTCCTTGTGATCCGTGGCTTCTAGTGTGTTTAAGCACCGCTCCAAGATCTAGTCCCACGTCTTTAGCAACCGTATCAACCCCTCCTCTTTTAAATCTGGCCCTCGTACAAACTCGTACGTTTTGACTAGTCTATGCTTTGACTGTATCAAGACCTCGTCCCATTTAATATACCGAAGCCATGGATCCATTTCAACCACTACTAATTTGGCCAAAAGTGTTAATCGGCGTTTTTTGGCCTTATTTTTCCACTCCTTAATATCATATACAATTTTGTCTTCCACCTCTTTTTGGCTACCTAGGCTATCTTAGCCATCGTTACCTATAGCCTGGAATACTATTATACTAATTAATATTTATATTAATTTTTATATTAATCAAATTGCTTATTTGCTTAATTGGCATCTGTGGCCTTTGCTTGCGCTTAGGTCTCGTCTACCATTTAGTACCGCTCCTTCCCATTTTGAAACCATGTTTGCAGTCGGACTTTTATATATAACTCTCTATTGGCAACTCGCTGTTTATTATAGACTTTATTTCCATGTATTTTCATTGCAATACGACTCTATATCTTATATACACAATCTTGACATTGGAATCCGTCAAGTACTTGGAGTATTGGCTATGGCGCTAATCCCTCTAATAGCAATTCGATTATAGAATAATTATACTAAAATGAAAGCCTTTCAATATATTAATCTACCTGCTTTCTTAACTCAATCGGGACATTATACTTTTTAGCCAAATGCCCGGATATAGCTAAAGAACTCACTACGCAATTACACCCATTGCCAATATAAATCAACATCTAATATCTTTTATTTAATTGAATCAAATAATTAAACGATTGGGAAATAGCTTCTTCTTAAACTAGTTATTGCTTTGCCATAGTAAATATATATAATTTAACCAATTTAAAAATTATTTATGCATTTGGCGTTGCGATTTTGCATAAATAGTCACTATTGGTTACCGTTACACCAAAAATACAGCCCTACTTAAATATTAACTATAGGGCTTTAATATTATATATTATTAGTGATTAGTATAATAATTAATATATTTTAAATTTATAATCAAAAAGGTATTAACCCTACCCTTCTAATATTGGTTATTGACTAAGGTTAAAAAAACTTAATTAAACGTTAATTAAGTTTCCTATATATATAGTAGTTCCTGGTCATCGTTATACCAAAAAAAAACCCAATTGACGTTCAATTGGGGAGAGATTAATGTTAGAGTTATATAATCGCCAAAGCAGCTTAATAAGCAAAAATGGTTAGTTTTAAACCCTACTAAGTTTTCTTCTTTATAACTTTTTAAAATAATGTAATTGCTAAAGCAACTCGATAAGCAAGAATGGCCGGCTTTAAACTTCGCTAAATTTCTTATTGCTATAATAAACTTTAATTTTAATTTTATTATTTTTTTCTATTTTTCGAAAATTAATTTAAAAAAAAATATAATTAAATATCGAAGAATATCGAGAAAAGTGCGCTGAAAAACGTTTAAGAAATGCGTCCGAATTTTCTATTCTTAACCTGAAATCTACCTATCTATTTTATATCTCGATATTTTAAAGTTCGCTTCCATCGAGCTTTCGCGGGGTTCGTATTTAGCGAATAGCTAATTTTTAAATAGAATCCAATTATTAAATTTGACTACTTCTATCGGGTCGTTGCTTAAACGGGATATTATTACTCTTTTCTTAATTTATAGAGCGATGTAGTTCCTAGCAATAACGGCTTGCATTTAATTATTTACTACACCTTTTGCGATAAAGTAATCCTTTACCTTTATAATCCAAATTCGTGCGTCGTCCTTTAGCGAAGTAAAGGTTAAGGGTGCTTTAACCCGAGGGCGGTCCCAAGACGTGGAAAAGCTAAGTGCCGAAGTATATTAAAAAGTAATAAATGAAGATGGACTTTGTAAATTTGGGGGAAGTTGTCTCAGCCTTAAGGAATTGCTCGTAGTTGCCGGAGCGCTTTGCATCCCGATTTTAAAGGCATAAATGTTGAATTATACTCTCTCCATTACTTCAAAGCGTCTCTTTAAATTATTATTTTATTCCTTTATAATACGAAGTTCGTTCTCCTACTTTTTTATAATACGTTGGAATTCGATTGAGATATGTAAATTCGATTAAAAGTATTCGAAGCAGCGAAAGAATTTTTATTTTTATTCTTATTCTTGCGATCTATTCGAAGTTTTTTAAAGAACCTCGAGCTCTTTCTTTTAGTCTCCTTCGATTAACGGTATATTAGGAGATTTTAGAAATATCGAGTTATTTAAAGTGCTAATTCAACTATTACTTAATATATCTAAATCTAAACCTCTCGCTTTTTCTTGCTTTAATTAAAAACTATCGATTTCGATTTCTTTTGCTTTATTAATCTCGAGTTTAACGACTCGTCGAAAGGTTAATATTTATATAGTAATTTATTTGGGAACTTCGTTTATCGACGTGCTTTAGCTAAAAAACTTTCGAGAGTTTTTTTAAGGAGGGTCCCGAGTATTAGATATACGATCGGGATTTTTGGTAAATATAATGCTTTTTTCGATCCTAGGTTTGTAAAACGAAAGTGATAATTGCCGTGCCGATTCTAGCGAAGATTTAAACTTGTAAAGGGTTGTGCACGATCCGATCGGGGAGTAATAGTTTAAAATAGTTTAATTGCTGAATTTTAAGAAAGCAAAGTAACTTAAGCCGCAGCTCGGTTCTATTGGACCAGCCAATGGAATGCATTAAAGGGCGCACGGGCCCGGCACGTGACCGTGACAGCGCCCTACGACATTAGCCTATTATAAATTTAGTTATAGAATTTAATTAAATAATTCAAAAAAGAATTATCGTATCGTATTAAATTTCCGAAATAAATTTGGCTTTCGAAGAAATATAATTCCGAAGTAAAGAATAAAATTCCTTAAATAGCTATATTTAAAATCCTTAATTTTAATTAATATATTATTTATATAATATATTTCTTTAATTTAATTTAATATAATTAAATATCGAAAAATATTAAAAAAAGTTTTAATAAAGTATTTTCGCTTAATGCATTAGCTATAAAATAGAACGTGCGCTAAAAAGTGTTTAAGAAATGCATTCGAATTTTTTATCCTTGACTTGAAATTTATTTATCTAATAGTTTCAAACTTGTCGCTTTAAATAATTAACCTATTGCGATGTAGGAGAAAGATGTCTAGCGGCACTTATATTTCCAATCCAACATCCAATCCATTCACTCTTTATCCATTTTTTAGATTCGTTCCAGACAGTTTTTGAACTCTATCCCCATATTCATATCGAGCACAAAGATCCAACGCCGTGCTGTTACTCACAAGTTGAGCATGGCAAAGGATTGGATCCGCCTCCGCATCTCGGCCTGCTCGCTGCACGATATGACCCACACTATTCAAGAGCACTTCCGCATCTTCGGTTGGAACAAGAGCATCTAATCCTTTTCTCCCTCCTTTATTGCTCGCGTCTTGCCTCTTGACATTATCTCTCGGAAGATACCCGCAACCAGCAGACAGTCTGCCATCTTCGCACCCCTAAAAAGGATCATCCTCATTTGCTAAAAAAATTCTGTGCAATAAACTGTCCAACGTCACCGGACGCACTGCCATTAACCTGCGCACCTTTTCCCGTCACAGTACAAGATGTGTATGTGGATTTCATCGGGATAACGTTACCCAAATGTCCATTCATTTGCTTTGCCTCGTTGTTATCACCCGTGATGGAGCAAGACTGATAGGTAGTTTCGGACTGAGATAGAGCTGCAGGAGGCTCATTATTTTGGGCGCTTTTCTGCTCCATCGATGATTCGTCCTTGGTAGTACCAATTTGTTGTTGTTCTTTGCCCGTCGAAGGTATGACCTCTGTCGTGTGGACAATCAGAATTTGTCAACGAGAGCAAGGATGTAATGTAAGTTTATAGGCTCTGACCTTTTTTGGGAGTCACTACCAAAGCATTACTGTAGAGGCTACAGTCTTTTTCAACATCGACGACTTTCTGGTGTTGCGATGACTGCAGCCGAGGTCGATTATTATTTGAAAGTACAAGGTTTTCATGACCAAAAACTCACAATCGAGACCGCTTGCCCAACTCTCGATACAGACATCCCGATTCCTATGACTTCAGTCTGGATGGAAGACAGTCGCTCCGCGTTCGCGATGCCGATGCAACAGAGAAGTGATGTCTTCTCTTGCTCCAACCTCGTGAATCCTATGGCAATCTTTTTCTCGTTCTTTCCTCCACGCGCTGCTTTATAATAACGTTTACTCAATGATCCGTGAGAGTAGTCTGCAGATAATCGGTTTAAGAGTTCGAGGATATTTTTGGCTTCATCAGTTGCTGATGCAAGGTGCCGGAGCACAGAACAATTATACGCCTCGGGATTTTGCTGGATTTGAATTGCAGTGTCCAGGAGCTGTTGTATTTGAGCAGCACCTTTATGAAGCTCTGGAGCATTATGTACCCGGTCATGGATGGCTGATATAGCCGCACTTATTTTCAGGGTGTATTGAGCTAGTTGGGCTGCGCTCGCCATGATCCCTATAATCTCAGCCATCGTTCGTTAGCGACCACATTGAAAGATTGAGAGAGAAATGGGAACGACCTCTCTTCAATGGGGACCCTGGGCAGTGCAGAAAATAAGGCTGAGCTGGTGTGGCCATCATTCGACGGACAGGTTAAACTTGGGCACCATTGCCTCCGAGCCTTGGCCACGTACTTTGTCTCAATGGTGTGCTGAGTAACCAATGTATCTTGCGCAACTTAAGCTGGGCGTAGATCGAAAAATGAGGCTGAAGCAGTCGAGCCAGTAAATAGCTTGCTTGAACAAACGTCGACCTGCAATGCAACAATAAACCTGCATGCTGTTTGAGACCAAAGATGTCGAGGTCGAACGAAGAGCAAAGTCGTTCGCTCCCATCAGCAAGCCTCACTTCGGAGGCTCAGCACACAGGCATCCCCAGTCCTATCGTGTCACACGCTCATGCAACAGCGGCCGACAATTCTCGTCAAGTGAACGGTGGCATTACTAGTGGGTCCCATGAGTTCCATCACGAATACCATAGCGTCTTTAATTTGAACATTCACGACCACGCTGCTAGGGATGGCCATCCCGATAACATCAGACCAGTCATACCATCATCGGTCGCTTCAACAAGCACAAGTCCGGTACGACACCAACCACCTGTACCAACAGATCTAGCAAGCGCAAAACGCCAAATAAGAAACATTGCACCATTGCAATCAAACCTCGAGGTTCCTGAGTATGCGAGATCTACCACCTCGGATCACGGACCCAGATCATTATCACACGGCTCAACTGGTCGACCTCGAGCTGATCGAGGCTGCTGTCGTAGAATTATCTTTGGGAAAGTAATCAGCTGGATCTCGATAATTGTAGTGCTCATTATATGGCCTGGTCTTGTCATGGTGCTCATTTTCGCAGCCGGACCAGAGTCCTTGTAAGTGTGGTCCCTTCCATCTTCAAGATGTGGATCCTCCGATCACGTGGGACTCCGTTCCACGGGGCAGGAGCTGATACTGTTGTCCTACCGTCGTCTTTGCTTCAACTGCTTCATGCATGACGTTGTTTCAACGTTAATGTATCGTAGGGAACGAACTCTTTATGTTCGCCACGGAATCCTCAAAAGCTGGCAAGATCATAATTACTCGGGTATCTGGCGTAAGTAGCCCCTCCGGGATGTGCTTTCTAGTTGGCAATATTGATAGTACACTTCTAGAAAGACGAGTTACCTTATCCGAGTATCAATCTAAATTGATCACCGGTTCATTAATTCTCATTCTTGCCCTCTCGATCCCCTCAGCATACACACTTCTTCTGCGGATGGTAGCAAGAGTGGCACGCTTAGGAACCAGCCTCTTTCCCAAGAATAAGAAGGAGTTAGAAAGCTACCATCCTTCCAGCAATGACGGCACAGTAGCTCAAGAACCAGACGATAATGAAAACCACGACAACGAGCGGACGCCGTTACTCAACCGCGAGTCTGCAAAGAGAGGAATTGGTCTTTGGCCTCGAATTTTGCGCATTTGGAGTTCATCAACATCCCCACACTGTTCAATAAAGAGTTACTTGAAACTTACTTGTCACCAAAAGGTATCTCAAGATGAGCTCTCGAGTTGGAACCACTATCCAGCATTTTTGGGAAGAGTCTTCTTAGCATCCTTCTTCAGTGTCCTAGCTCTGACCATTTTCTTCGGGCTTGCTTTTGGGGCGATCATGTCAACGAACATTATAACAGACTCAGCGGTTCTATCGGATCACCCAGATTGCGGACTTTGGATCAGAAATCCATCCATCTTAAATCCAAAGCCTGCCGGCTACGATTACTTGCAAGAAGTTGAGGCTGGAGATTATGCCAAGAAATGTTATCACGTTGGCCCTGGTATTGATGGTTGCAATACTTTTGTTACTCGAAATATCCCTTATAACAAAAGGTCTAACCGACCATGCCCTTTTGAGGAAGACTTCTGCTTGGAAGGAAGATTGTCGGCCTATACACTGGAGACTGGGTATGTGTCTTCCAAGGAACTTGGTATCAATGTCAACATAGGATACACTTTCAAGCGGGTGACGACATGCTCGCCTATTCAACAACGAGCCAGTATCTCTCCAGACGGAAAGTCGTATGATTATAATTATGGGAGTTCAGCGAGCTTTGGAAATTTCACTTGGCGTACTGCCGTGAATAATTCATGGGAATTTGCTGGGTACAATGTTGCGTTAGTTACCCTGCCACTATTACTTTTCCTTCTAAGCACAGAAAGCTGACACGTACTAAAGTACATTCTACTACCAGGCGAACTCTTCAAACATCGATTGGACTCCAAGCTCGGAGTTCAATCCCGAGACTCACGGTGCCATGACTCTGCTACTTATCCAATCTCAAAAGAACTACCACAGAGCTCCGTCCAGCGACCCTATATTTCCAGCTGAGCACATTGTCCCGCCATCTCGGGGCCGGACAGCCCTCTATTCTAACGATGATCCTATCGCCACGGCACTCGCCTGCGTCGACATGACCGAGATCTGTGACGCCAGCGGGACGCTCTGCTACGACAACATCTACAAGCCCTATCCCGATCTCTCCGCTCACGACGAGGTAGTCGGCTACTACATGCTTCTTATAGCGCTGATGGAATCAAAAATTATCAACGCCATCCGCCTCCGAGGCGGTCGGGCCCTGGTAGCGGAAGCTTTGCTACAAGGCGAGATCTCGCTCCCGCTCGCGGATGAGCAGTGGAAAGTCGAGGCCGAAAATCTCTTTGAGACGACGTTGGTGAGACCTCAGATTTCTCTTAGAGATTATATTCGAGGCAGGGCGGCTAAGGATCCCGAGTATGATGATCGTACTTTGGCGGGGATGTATGGCATGTGCCACGAATACAAATTTCGAGGCCGAGGATGGAGGAACGTTTCCGTGTGGGGGATGGTTATAATCGTTTGCGTCGTGACTGTGATATATATTCTCGGCTTTGAGGTTCAAAGGCCTGCGTCGCTGGTCTATAGATATGATGGAGAGGCTGATGCTCTTGGCCCAGACGATGACGAGTGTTGGTCGTGCAAAAGGAGGCAGAGCATCTTGGTTGCCGAGTGGATTCTTGATTTCATGTTTGGAACGGCAAATTCGAATGTGAATAATGAAGAGATTGGAGCTCGAGCACTTCGAGCAGTCTCAAGAGAAGGAACGGAGTTGGAAGAGCCAACTCCTCCTATAACAGTGACTGGTCCAGGTCACCATATAATCCCAGCTGTGGATGGCCAGGGTTCTATCTCTCCTTCAGGGCTTGGAGGCCACCGAGGTAGCTCAACGGTAGGAAGTCAAGGTTCTCTTCCCGCACAAGGCAGCTTAAGTGTAGGAAGTCACGGCGCTTTGTCCTGACCAGAAAAGGAAGTTTCAAATGATAGACCAGATACAGACGAGCAGCGAAGTATGACTATCAGTGAAGATAATATAACACGTTGACAATTTATTCTCAACATAAGATCAGATGAATATTGCAAGCATAGTGCCTACAGGTCAAAAGACAAGAAGAGTTTTCTCCCTACCTAGGTACTGTAATGCGATGATGGATGCTAATGGCGACTCCGTAGGCGGTGCTAGAGGTGGCCAGTCTGTCAAAGTGGCATTTCGTGTGTTGTCTTCCACGACTCGAAATCATTCAGGTACTTCATGATGCGTTGGTCGGGCATGAATTTCCACCAACCTTCGCACTTCGCCACAAATGAGATTTCCGGGTAATCAGCTGGACCCAGATTTCACGATGAGTTGGCTTGGAGTGGAGACGGTGACATTCAAAAATAATACCAGAGGCAGCCGTCGCACTTGGTAATACTGAGAAGCGGAGGCTCCAGCATTCGGACTCTCGTAGTTCCTGCGAACCGTAAGCAACTGAATCTTGAAAGTATCGTTTGACAAGCGAATAAAGATACCTTGGAGAGATAAACTAATGAAGGGCCATCATTGACAAGGTCGGGCTAAGCTGATGAAAGGATTTGCCAAGCTGATGATCCAGAGCAGAGCGAGGCAATTGCAGGCTACAGAATGAGCGAGACGGGAGGTTTGGATTAATGCCAAGATCTGCGTCCACGTGGTATATCTGTTCTCAGTTTTCGAGAAGGGGAAAACATTCCGACGTGAGCTCTTCATGGCCTAAGATCTTGAAAAGTTTTAATTCGAATGTTGTACCCATACTGCCAAAGACCCCGAACCGTTTACACCAATTGAGGAGAACGCAGCCCACGTGATACAGTTCAGCCAAGCGGAGAAAATTCACCGGGATCTCCCTGATAGACTTAGCGGGCACGAAGACTCGAGGCAACCACATTTGGAGATGGAGAAGGCACCGACACAACGACAAGACGAAAATGACCTGCATTCCCTTCGCTACTCCTCCTCTTCATCTTTGAATTCTTTATGTGCACGTTCCTCTTTATATTTAATACTCATCTTTTGTACCTTAATCACGATTCACGTACATTACTAATTATTAGATTACATTTTAGTTCTCTAATTACATAGTAATGTAATAAACAAAGCTTAAAATGAACTCGATATTCTCGCTTCCCTTTTCCTTCTAATAGCGATTAACAAAAATATATACTAATACCGAATTCTTTTATAACTTTATTAAAAGACTTATTAATATATTATAAATAATTATTTCGATATTTTAAACAGCCAAAGTATTTACGGTTTTGTTTATTGTATACTTTGTCGTATTTTGGACCAATCGATGTCGAAAGTCCTAAGATGCTCTCGATCACTATCCTCTCAGACCTTTTATATAACTAGAACTACAAACCTAGTCTAAAGGTTAAGTATCGCGTCAAATGCAGGCGGTTTCGGCGATTCCAGCGATTGCTGCCTTATCGCCTCAGCTATCTTTCCCCTATGATAACAAGATATGACCAGCGCGGCTTTCATGCTTACAAGCAGACGGTTCTTTAGATATTTTCTTTTAATGTACGTGGATATTCCAAAATATTATACACTCTAAACATCCATTTCCCATCACGCCATATCCCTCATCAGACCCTCTTTCGGACCATCCTCTTCTTACTTGCAATACCACCTCCCATGCGAGTCCCAACAAGACATTGCTTCACGATGGGTTGATCTGTGAAGTTACCTGCAGAGCCGAGAGGCGTCATGGTCAGATTGTAATTCGTTGGTGAGAAACCTCCCGCTGCCCATCCAACATAACCCATGTACGCATCAGTATTGGCGTTGACGAACGTCAAGGTGTTGCACAAGTCGGTCAAGCACTTGAAAAGTCAGTACTTAATCTATGCAATGCTGAAGCGACTTACAGAAGCAGAGTTCCCGCCTCCCGTCTCACTCAAAATAGCTTGACGTTTGTTGGCCACCAAGAACATAGCCAGAGGCATAAACGTATCCATGATATGATTAGAAGTGCACTCCAAAGCCTGCCCACTGCCATCAGAATCAAGATACTTGTGAACATCGAAGATTAAGCTCGTGTTTGAGCCATCCGGATTATGGACGGTGCTGAGATTGCCTGCGGAGCCGTTGCTGACGAATGTTTGGGCGCCAGTAAAGTCATTCCCTGGTAACAGGATCATCTGTGTGGTGGCACCTGCTTGTCGGATGGCGGTTACAGCAGCTTGAACTGTGGCTGCCCAGATCTTCATATCGGGGATATTGTGAGGCTCGTTCATGATGCCAAAGACAATGTTTGTTTCATTCTTGTACTGGAAATTGTCAGCGACATTGCACGTCGAATCAACAGACTACTAACTTTGGCTGCAATTTGTCCCCAAAGGTTGGCAAATTCCTCGTTCGTGGGTCCACCTTGACCAATGATCTTGTTCTCGAATCGCGCGTAGTTGTGAACGTCGATGATGCAGTGAGCACCAGTGGCGAGACATGCTTTTACAAGCTCATCGTATTTGTTCGAGTTCGTCGCATCTAGAGTTCCTGCGGCATTGTCCGAGCGAGTAGCGTTCCCCATAGTCCCGTTCATAGGCATTGTGCTATTCATCATCATGGTGCCATTGCCCGCGCCACCTGTGAGCGAGAGACTATTGATCAGAAATTGCCAACTGACAGCTGTACAGACGTTAGAACATCCACAGAAGGACATCGAACCACTGACGAAGTCGAAAGAGATTGAGCGAATCCTGCTTCGCAAAGTGTGACATTTGAGCTGCTCCATCGCTACCACCAAGATTGACCAAAGGAGGGGCGGCAGTTGCAAGATTGGCTGTGCCCTGCATAACATTAGATGCAATACCGCTGACCGAACAAGTAACTCGCCGTGATGTCAACTCCAAAATCGAAGCCAGCGATGTTGACTCCCTATCACCCATCAGTATCTACAATGGTTTTCCCACCAAGGTACTCACTGCCAGAGGAGAGACAGCAAGAGCTGCAGGAATTAAAGAAAATAAAGTCAAGAACAACATATTGAATAATAGAAAGGAAATTTTGCCGAGAAGTTTTCGACTTCAAGTTTGGCTCACATTTAGGGAAGCACCATGATATATTCTAATCGCCGCCCAGGGCGACATTCAGGAAATTCAATCACCGGAACAGGGCGTTATATCAAGCTCATTTCTCCAAGACAGCGCGTGTGTGACAATGCTTGACTTGTGGAAGAGGACCTCGGAATGGTTTCCTTTGAACATGGTCCGGTAAAGTCAAGCCTTTTATGCCACCTTGGGAGAAAACTCTGATGACGTCGAAATGGCTTGATCAGGCCAATACTGGCTTGCTGATGTTCTCGCTAAGAATAACATTTTCATGCGAAGTCGAGATGGGATTAAAGCAGTTGATATCTGAGACGGTTCAAGCTCCGAAGTCTGAAAAATCGTAGAGATCTTGCATGAGCGCAACATTTGCCGGTTTCGCACTCAGATGAGACGCAACAAGGGGCCCTCGTGAAAATCTCTGTAAGGCTCAAAAATATGGAATAAAGCTCCGCATCGATCCCTTGGATGAAGACGAGGGTGGGGAGAAAGTTTTTGATGAAAGTGACATCCGTCCATCAAATCAAATACTTGCGGATGAGCCCAGTGAATGAGGAAAATTCAAGGCACGAACCATGCTTTGTGGCGGTATTCGTCACAGAATACGGAGAAACTTCTTTTCTTATCGAAAAGGATCTTGCAGAACTTACAGAACTCTCGAGCAAGTGAGATTCATCGCGCTTGTGGAGATCTTATCTCTTCTTATTTGATTGACCTGTTGCGGGCTCTGCTGACCATCGACTTCGGCGGCAAAGATGTCCCACCGGAGAAGATGCCACGAACCTGTTTATCATCATCCCTTGTTTATCATCATCCTTATTCCCAGTATGCCACCAACCCAGAGGACTCAAGAGATAAGAGCAAATGTCCATGAAGACGTTGGTTAACACTCGTGCATCTGCATCTGAACAAACCGCAGGACCGATCCCTCTGCAGCTACCAGACATGTCGCCCTTGTCCTCGTCGCAATCTGATCGTAGCCTCATCATTGTATGTTTCGTTCTCTGTAGGATCTTAAGAATTGCTCGGAGGTAGGAAGGTGCTCTGCCATGTCGAGGTGTCGCACATTGAGTCGAAGAGTTGCAGATGAGGTCATCGCGAGGTCATTCGAAGCTTCAAAGTCCCGACTCGTGTCGCAGCAAAACCTGCATTATTCCGGTTTCGCGACTTTTGGCTTGACAGCATAACCTGCCACTAGAGTCGTGTCAAGAAGCGCGCGCGTCAAGAGTCGAATGTGATGTGAATGTGAATGTGAATGTGATGGATTCGCAGAACAAACCAAATTGGCAAGAATCGACCCCGCCATTCACGTGCCATCACGAACCTCTCTTATTAGAGGACAACGACTGACTCTTTATCACGCCAGTAGTCGGGTGATCCCTATCAACAAATAAGACCAGTATCTCAGACCTGTGCTTCGAATCAATATATGTTTACTGCTCTCTCACAGCCATGGCGTTCTTCATTTTCCAATAAACTACTTCTCACTAGATTCCACGATCTAGAGATTCCAGCATGTCGACGGAAAAGAAATGGGCTGATGGACCCTTCAAGCTGCTCTCCACACCCCGCATTGCCCTGAATGTATGTATACCGTTGCCCCTACTTTGTGCATGACTGAATACTATTTTAGGGAAAATCAGAATCAGGCGCCTCCAAAAATGCATCCGAGATGGCCTTGATCCACAATATCCTCCTCCGAGGGCTAAATTGCATCTATCTCCAAACACCAAATATCCAGTCACCGGAAGACATCCAAGATTTCATGGCATTTTGCGACGCATGGTCTTGTACGCTTCACTCGCATCATAAGACAGAAGAAACGGTGTACTTTCCGCTTTTGGATCAGCAATGTCGTGAAAAGGGAGTGGCTAGCAAGAATCATGACGAGCATGAGACGTTCCTTCCTGGCCTCGTTGCTTTTGACAAGTTTGTGACTGGAGTTAAGGACGGAGGTTCATATGATAAGGGAATATTCATGGGAATTATCAACGATCTGGGACCGAAATTGGAGGCTCATCTCGTAAGTGAGATAGGGCTTCTTGAGAGTTTAGAAAAGGATGATGGGATTGATTGGGACTTGCTGGGGAAAACCATGGCTCAGCACTCAAAGAAAGTAGCTGATAGAGTGGGTTGCACCTTCCTCCAGTTGATCATAACTGATGCTTGTCCAGGTTCGCGAAGTCCCTTTCCTCATCACAAATTCAGACATCACGTATGAATCTGGAATTCATGGGGCAAGGTTCCCACCATTCCCTTGGTTTGTTAGTCAGATTTTTCGCTGGGTGTACATCCCACAGTTGAAAGGTGCCTGGAGATTTGCAAGCTGTGATGATTATGGGGTGCCGAAGGAACTGCCTTTTGCTTAAATGGCTTTCGGAGAATGCCATAATGTGGGAATCACTTTAAAAATGTCTTTTGGTGTTGTAGGTTCATATCTTCATTTTCCATTCAGCATTAACACCGTGCCACCCTCATGTGAGCGTCTATCATTCCTCATTAACCCATAACAGAATTAAAGATTAAAGGTAACCCATCCAATAGCCATTTGCAACAAGAGCATTCCAGCCCACAGTCCTCGTTGAACAGCATTGACAGGAGCTGCGCCAGTAAATGGGACGGCTGTGGTGGTAGGTTTCAAAGTGGAGTTGATGGTCTGGGAAGCATTGTTCGATCGGGCAAGACCCAAGCAGTTGGCCATGCCGAAGAAGATATCAATATTACCATACACACCTCCGAAAAGTTCTTCGCATGGTCCCATGGCGAAGACAGGGACATCCGTCAGGGAATGAACGCCCTGAGCCTCATTCCTATGATGCACTTTGAGTAGGGATCTTTAAATAGGGAAGACAAACTTACGTGCCAAGAGTACCATTGACAATAAATCCATCAAGATTATCTGCAGGATTTACAAAGTAATCATCGACTGGAAATCCGGTGATGTTGGTAGCTGGGAGGCGTGGTCCAGACTTGTGGACACGATAGTTCTCTCTGTGATCTGGGTTGGCTCCAAGACCTTGAGCCAGTGTGTATCTTGGATCCCAGTTGACCGGGAAGTTGACACCGGTGTTGTATGAGATGCTAGCGTTGGTAACAGTGTATTGACTCAGCCCTGAATTGGTGTATACTCCGATGGCATTGCGTTTCTCTCGGTCATTTGTCTTGGAGCTGAGGTATTTGGTATCAGCAGAACCGAAAACATCAAAACCGTGACCATGATCAGCGGTGACAATGATCAAAGTATTGTTGAGTTCTATTGGCGATTAGTAAGAGTCAAAATTTCGGTTTCAAACTCACCTCCGAGTGCAGTCAACTTGGTGATGGTAGCAGTGACGGTGTCGTCCAACTCCAGCAAGTCACCAAGAGCACGATCATAATCCAGGGTGTGCATCTGCTTGTCGATAGAGGCAGCTTCGGACATCATGAAGAAGCCCTTGTCACCACCACGTGCGTGAAGAATATCGATAGCCTTAAGGGTCATCTCCTTTAGGCCAGGGAGATCCAAAGCAGGCTTTCCGTTTCCCGAGGGGTCGTTCTTGGTCGTGTTGAGGGTTCCCGTGTACACATTTCGGTCCAGCCAGACAGGAAGATTGGATGTACAGAAGATACCGAGAGCCTTGGTTGTATTGGAGACCCGCAGTAGCGACGTCTTGTTCAATGAGACGGTGTAGCCGGCATTAGAAAACTCCTTGTAGTAGTCCTTGCCTTGGAAAGATCCGGAACCAGCAATAAACTGCTCGGCTCCAGCTCCGAAGAAGACATCGGGCCCAGAGAATGGAGTCCAAGTATAGTTGGTAACACCACGAAGCGCTTGATCGATCAAGTTTCCATATTGTGAACGAAGCCTGGTGTGGCCAGTAAGTGCAATGGGAGTTGCGTCTGCGATGAAAGCTGTGCTAACAACACCAATGGCACTTCCCCAGATACGTGTGAGGAGTTCGACGATCGTCTCAACCTTTGGGTCATCGAAAGGATCCGCACTAAGTCTTCATTAAGCCAACTATCTGTATCCAAGAGGTGACTGTCTTACCTCGAGTCAGCATAAACACCCATAGCATTGACGGTGCTCTTGTGTCCCGAGTACAAAGCTGAGGCACTGTTTGCGGAATCGGTGATATAACTATCGAGCGAGTGGGTCTACAAGTGATTAGATCAGGGCAATATAAACCAGGGACTAAACCTGCCATTTGATGTCCAAGAATCGGGAACTTGTCCATCTGCATCGTGCTCTGATACTTGCCATTTATGCTCTTGTGACCAATCAATCTTGCAGCAGTAATCATGTTTGTCGTCATTCCATCACCGATGAATAGGATGACGTTCTTGGCTTTCTTCTGTTGTTGGAGAGGTCGAACAACCCAATTTGCCACCGTCTTCGTGTAATTATAGTAGTTGAGCGTTGCCACATACTCTCCAGGATCGTAGAGAGCAACTCGACGATAAACCTTTGAGGTCACACGAACAACGGACGGAGCATGAGCGTCTTGTGCAAAGAGGTCCTCATACCAGGTAAAGTTCCAGCGCTCAAGAACGGGTTCGGCAATATTGAAGAATGTTGCAGCAGACTGAGAAGCTCCGCCAACCTTTGCGACAGTGAATGTGAAGTTGGGATCTGGAACACCTCCGTTGGCCTCCGTGCCATTCACGGGAGCGTGGACCTGTTCCCTTTGATCAGCTTTACCACAATATCAGTTAGTCCCAACGAACCTCCAAACGAATATCAAAGTACTGTCCAGCGAGGAAATCAGTCTGGTCAGGAGGTAGGACGCATCCAAGAGCTTTTCGTGGTCAGTAACGCAGGATAGAGGGGATATCATCCACATACTAGGACATCCTCCTAACCGCTGAAAAGTTTGAGCCGCTGTCAATGCAAGGATTGACGACGCTGTCAAAACGAGAGTAGATGCCGAAACCATGGTGACGGAATTCAATCGACAAGTTTATGCAGAAACTCAATTGGCAGCACCGTAGCGGACATCAAGGTACCCGGCATTTATAGATTCCATGGTAGCCGCCACACGATCAGGTACATTTTACTAAAGGTCCCTGATTACCAGACTACTTGTGCTGTAGGCCGCAGCTCGTCGATGCACGACTGCATGATCTCGGGCTTTCTAACAGGGATATATGAAATTTGAAGGAATCGATTGAGGACATCATCGCACGTGTATCGCGACAGTAACTGCCAATGCTTGGCCACAGGAAGTACAAGACAAGTCTCGCGATGTACCTACCTGTTGGAGGTGTTCGACGCCATTTGGCCTCTCAAGAGGTAGAAAGAGGAGGCGGAGGCTCCGAAGATGGGGAGAGAAGCCTACGATGTAGCTTCAACTAGATTTATCTAAAGAAAGAGACAAGAAATTGAGGCGCAAAGCTCTCTTGGCGGTGCGTGATAACACCAGAGCGTGTTCATCGTCACTTGATTGATTCGTTGCTGACTCGATTGCCAAGCTGGATGGCTGAGATGGAGTGCTAAGCTATGAGCGTCAGGCACTTCCAACGAAAGTCAAGACCTGCAATAATACAAATTGTCCAAGCACGTGTTGGGGGAACCATGAGGCGTCCGATAATGGAGTAGGAGAAGCTCAGCGATCATCGAGCAGGCGTAGATATCGGTTCTGCTGACGGTGAGGAGTGTAAATGAAGTGTAGGGTAACTGCAATTGTAGAACTAGAAGGAGAGAAGGAGAGAAGCAGAGTGTTGAGAAATTCTGGTGCGCTGCATTCGCGCTTTGGGTTGGCCAGTGCGGCCCCCAACATCGCACGCCCGCGTCATTCCCACGTTCCGTCACGATAACCCCAACCCAATACCATCGAACCACGAGCTCTGCTTCGAAGACTGCAAAATGTCTCCTATATCTCCCAGCTACCTAGACTTGAACTGGACGGCCTAGAAACTCCTTCAAACTATCAATGTTCGGCTGCGAGTTGCGATCTTTGCGACCGTCTCCTTTCCACGTTGGGTCCCTTTGGTGACGAGCACACACTCCGCGACAGCGTCTGGTTCTCGGAATCTGTCCTACTCGCTCAAGCATATTTGCCTCGGCATTCTGCGATCTGCCACCGAAGAGTTGAAGTGTTGAGTGGTCAAACGGCATACTCGCTGCGTTGGGGGATTGTTCTACGACCATCTACCTTCGTACAACCCTCATTGCAGCAATCCATATGCCGTCGCAATGGCAGATACATATGAAGCCCAGTGGATATATCATGCGCCGCTACTTATTGCTTCGAGACTCCATTCACAAAAGTACCTGTAGGGCGCTAGAACGGAGAATTCAGAAGCCTCGACGCGTCTTCTACGACAAAGATGCAACATCTTTGGGCTCAATTCGCAACATTTATCAACATCGACTTCACAGCCAAGTACTCCTGAATACCCTGTCGACCTCCTTCACGACCATACCCACTCTCTTTGACTCCTCCGAATGGACTCTCGCACGCACTGAGAAGTCCCAGGTTAACACCAACCATTCCTACCTCGAGAGCTTCTGTCACTCTCCACGAACGAGGAATACTTTCTGTGACGATAAAACCACCAAGCCCAACGTCGCAGTCATTGGCCATATTGATTGCTTCCTCCTCTGTCTCGAACCTGTACAAACCAACAACCGGTGCGAAGGTCTCTTCTCGTGTTGTTAACATCTCTGAATTCATGTTCTTGATGATGGTGGGTTGGAGGAAGTATCCGCCCATTCCATCCATCGGCGCTCCGCCCAAGATGACTTGGCCGCCATGCTTCTTTGCGTCTGTTCGTCGTTAGCAAGTATTGCTACATGATCACCTCACCTACCATTGATGTGATCCATAGCCTTCCCCACAGCTCTCTCATGCGTCAATGGGCCAATGAAGACACCCTCTTCGGTCCCCTTCCCAACCTTCAACTCCTTCACTCTCTTCGTTAGGGCCTCCGCGAATTCATCGTATATCTTGCTCTGCACCAAGATTCTGTTGGCTGTGACACAAGTCTGACCGGAGTTTCTCAACTTCGCAAGGATACAAGCTTCCACAGCCGTGTCGATCTTCGCATCATCGAACACAATGAAAGGGCTGTTCCCTCCGAGCTCCATACTGAGCTTCTTGATGCTCCCAGCACATTGCTCCGCCAATATCTTTCCGACTCTGGTACTTCCAGTGAAGCTCAACTTCTTAACAAGCTTATTTGTGCAAAGCTCCTTGCCAACCTCTGCGACCAGGTCGAGCGTTGTTACCACATTTATTACTCCTTTCGGAAACCCTGCCTCTTCAGCTAGCACTGCCTGTGCCAAACAACTCAATGGTGTCTCGCCAGCTGGTTTCCAGACCGTCGTACATCCGGCTGCCAATGCAGCCCCGACTTTCCTTGTGATCATCGCAATTGGAAAGTTCCACGGTGCAAGACAAGCAGCCACTCCAACCGGTTGCTTGAATGTCAAAATCCTCTGGTTAGGATTTGCAACAGGAATCACCTCGCCATGCGTTCTCTCGGCTTCACCAGCGAACCATTCCAAGAACGATGCAGCATAGGTGACTTCTCCTTTTGCCTCAGTCAAAGTCTTGCCATTCTCGAGTGTGAGTATTAATGCCAGATCATCGATGTGCTCCAGACACAAATCATTCCATTTTCGCAACATGCGGGCACGCTGTCTCGCCGTGGTCTTTTTGTATGACTGGAAAGCTTCGTGGGCTGCTTCGATGGCCAGTGCAGTATCGTCAGCGTCCATTTCTGGAACTGTTGCGAGCTTCTTCAACGTCGCGGGGTCTATGACATCGAATGTCTTCCCCGACTTCGCGTCCACCCATTCTGCATTGATGTATCCTTTCGTTTGAAAGAGGTCCTTTCTCTTGATATCTAAAAGTGATGTTGGGCTCATTTTGCAGGATGTATAGTGTTCCTTGCGTCACTTCGAGGTAAAATTCGGATGGCAGATACAGTTCATAAGCTCTCCAAGGGGTTGTGAATCGGAGAATTGATATTAGAGGCAACCAGACCACAGCTCCAACTGCAGATCCTTGCATAACGTTGTCCATGGCACTTCTAGTCGGGTGCGATGGAATAGGTGCGGGGTAACGACTGTGGGGTAATTATTTGGAGAAATTCTTATTTCCGGCCTCACGGATCAAGCACTCGAGGTTTCGAAAACTATTGCAGGGAAGAACCATACTGTACGTACAACAATCCATTCGACCTTAAGATACCCTCCCAGCGTTAGAGTGGCCACAATCATCCCCAACTCCTTCTGGAAATATGATTTTACAAGGGAACCACGTCCCCAAAACTCCATCCCTGTGCGGATCTGCAACCCTATCTCAAACTCTACTTCTAGCTGAGGTAATCTTTGATCTCGCTCTGCAGCTGCAAGAAAGTCTCCTTGTCATGTCCTGGAATCACTCTTCCCTTCGTCGTAGCTTCCAAACGCTTCAATCTCTGTGTGCTTTGGAACCAAGCTGGGTGATCACTGGAGATATCAGCTACGCTATTTTTCATCATGTGCTGAGGACTTACCGTGCAAGCCAACCCTGAGGAACGCCATCTCTCCACTATTCTCATTTAGTATACTTCAGGACCAGGATGGAGGAAGAAAACTTACGTTCTCAATAACATGGCAATGGTCGCTGATGAAGAAGAATGTTCCACTGTTTGGCAGATTTAACTGCATTCCAACCAAACCTGATTCTTGTTAGCATGGAGACTCGAAAATTCTCACGATATACATACCATCCGTATGACCAGGGAGATGATGAAGTGTGATTCCTTGACAAAAATCCATCGTCCTATCGTCAAATGTCTTCCAATTCAGTGATAGCTGCCCCAGTCAGTTTAATGATATCTGCGAGTGCTCTTGTGAATCTTACATCCATGTAATGTGACAAGTAGACCCCAACATCTGCTCCAGTCGCCACAGACCAGAAAGCAGATCGTAACTCCTTGTCATGGACCCAAATCTCGATATCCTTTCGGTCAAGAAATTGATCCAAACCACCAGCATGATCCAGATGCATATGCCCAAGAATACTATTCCCAGTTAGCTATAAATCCTTTTTTTTCCATTGTCTGAATACATACATCTTCTTCACATCCGTCAATTTATGCCCTGTCGCCTCAATCGCTGCCTTCAACTCATGTTTCGGTTCATACCTAATCCTCGCAAAAACGTCCGCGACTTGTGGGCCCCAGACCGTGGGGTAATCTACCCCACACCCCGTCTCCCAGAGAATACATCCCTCATGAGGATGATCGATCAAAACACAGTACATTGGCATCTCCCTCCTTTTATTGACGAATGAATTTCCCTCGTTGCTTTTCAAAGAGGTGTTCCCTCCTCGAACCACGAAACCTTCGTCGCATTCGAGCCAACCGACTTCGAGGAGGTAGGCTTTGGTTCCTGGGGGGCAGACATTAGAGACGTGAGATGGGACTGCGCCTGCATCGAGAGCTTTCTGAATTCCTGCCATGGCTCAATTTAATATTGTATCTTATCTTTCAGCTCGATTGTAACTTAACGACTAGAAATGAGAATCAGAATCAGAAAAGGGGCATATGTGGAAATAAATTCGTGGTCGTACAACAGCCCCACCTGAACAGCTGCGTCCAAGTTGAGAGCTCAGATCTCCCCTCCCTCCCCTCAGTGATGATTTCCGCTCCTCCATTGCCCCGCACGGTTGCCATCCGCCCAATTCCGCTCCATTATTGGCCATTCCACCGACTCCAAACCCATGACAAACTCCAGATGAATAAGGAGCTCTGTCCGGGAATACGGCGGAGCGCCCGTTGCTCAATGACTGAACCTTCAGACCACTCGATCGGATACGGGCTTGCTGGGCGTATTCTTACAGGTGCAGCAATTCCTCTTACTGCTCGAAACGCGGAATGATGGTGGTGAGGTGGTGCGGTGCAACACCCACTAGACTACTTCGTATCCTCGGCAGAGCTTCCCCGCATTTATTCGGGTTCAGCAATTCAGCAGCGACGACGTCGACGGGCTTGAAGTGACTCCACCAGCTCCTGATTTTTAGATCATCTTCAAAGTTCTGATTGAATGCTTCTCAATTTCTCTTCTCGATCCTCATACCCTACTTTTCACTCTTCTAAAATTGAACTTCAACTATTGCAAATATGTCGAAGAACACTATGAAAGCCGTTGTCTTCAAAGGCACCCTAAAAGTCGAGATCGAGGATCGTCCGATTCCTAAGATCGTAGACCCAACAGACATGATCATCAAAGTAAAATACTCAGCACTTTGTGGAAGGTGAGCTCAGTTTGGCACACAACACTTCACCATTGATTTATCCAACAGTGAGCTCCACGTCTTTCGAGGACACCAACCTAGCAAGACGGACTTTATCATGGTGAGCTGATTCTCAACCCAAATCTCGTAATCGCATCTCTCTAATATTTCCAGGGACACGAAACGACCGGCAAAGTCTCCGAAGTCGGTTCCTCAGTCAAGAACCACAAAATCGGCGACACAGTCGTAATGCCCTTCACTGTCTCCTGCGGCGAATGTTTCTACTGCAAACGCGGGTTCTCTTCTCGCTGCGAGAAATGCCTCTTATTCGGATGTCCGCTCCTGGATGGCGGCCAAGCAGAGTACATGCGTGTCCCACTAGCTGACGCTACTGCCGTGAAAGCTCCAGAAGGGATCGATGAGAAGAAGTTAGTTCTGATGGCTGATATTTTCCCTACTGGGTATTTTGCGGCTGCGAATGCGTTTAGAGATTTTGACCAGGAGACTATTAATCAGAGTGTAGTGGTTTTGATTGGGTGTGGACCGGTGGGTTTATGTGCGTTGATTAATGCTTTGGAATATAAGCCGAAGATTGTGCTTGCTGTTGATCGGGTTGAGAGTCGGTTGGAGTTAGCGAAGAAGTTGGGTGCAGAGCCTTGGAATGATCAGAAGGATAAAGCTGGTACGTTAGCAACCTCAAAAGGAGACGGCGCTGACTAGTGCAGGATTGGAGAAGAGAGTAAAGGAGTTGACGAATGGAAGAGGAGCAGATACGATCATTGAAGGTGTTGGTCACGCGGATGCACTGAAAACTGGATTTGAGCTTATGAGACCATGGGGCAATATTTCGAGTTTCGGTGTACACAATGAGGAGATTCCATGGAGTGGTAATCAAGCTTATGGAAAGAACTTGAGAATCCAGATGGGAAGATGTCCCGTCAGAAGTTAGTTTCTCGATCTGAGTTTACCTAGCGCTCCTGACACCCTGCAGGTATCTTTCCTCAAGCGCTCGAGATGCTGAAGAAGAAGCAGCACTTACTTGAGTGAGTTTTTCGCCGCTAATGAGGAGAACACGCTGACCAAATTTAGCTTCATGACGGACAAGTTCATGCCTCTAAGCCAGGCGGTGGAGGGGTATGACATCTTCAACAAGATGCAGGTGCAAAAAGTGGTTTTCGTACCCGAGCACCAAAATTGAGACATTCTGAATCATCTTGTGGAAATTCCAATGTAATTTTAATTTCAGGACTTGGAAAACTTCAAAACCGATCGATTATTCAGATCCTCATGACTCGCAATACTGCTTTTGCCACTGCTCGCTTGAGTCCTAACATCGGGTTGTTTCCTGTCCCTAACCTCGACAGTAACCACCGTATGTTTCACCACTTCCATTCTTCTTGGTTCATTGCTGCCCATAAACGGCAGAACACCTTCTGCACTTCCCGCATCATTCTCCACATCTCTCGCTCTCCAGAATGAGCTCAAGCGTTGGCTTCGAGTCAGCGAACCTCTCACAAAACTCTCGCTGCGCGGGGCATCTTGATCTTGATCGGAAAGTTCGATAACACCACCGTTCTTGAACCACGCATTTCGTGAATGGCGGTTCTGAGAAGCCATTGTATCGCTAGGTCTAGAAGAGTCCAAGTACCGATCCTTTGAGTCCGTGTACCCATAGGTTGAGAGGAGGTGGGGAGCGAATCGCTTGAAGATCGGTTTGATTGCTGGAGCTGAGACGCAAAAGACACTCATTGAGACCTCTAATCCTGACCAGATGGAGATATCATAAAATGCCCCTATCATGCATTAGCCTGGAACTCAAAGTTTGGAACTATGACATGCATGGTGTGTCTATGACTTTTGTCTTGAAGAGGTGACTCAATCGAGCCATGCGCACAATTGCTGCAATGATAACTATCCAGCTCAAGGTGATGATGAGGAATAGTGCAGCTTTCTGTTTACGTGCCATCTTCAGATACCATATTCGAGGGATGACCATGCCAATGAGCCACGCGTCAGCCAAGATATTGCACACGCCATTGACATAGAACGCTGGGGATGGATTGATACAGGTAGATGCTTCAGTCACATTCCAATATCCGTCGACAGGCTGGCATTGGAATATGGAGAAGATTACAGTGGGAGCTGTATATAGAGAAATGAATCCCATGGTGATGTAAACAAGATATTTGGTAGTTTTGTCGTTAAAAATGCGCAGGTAAAAGAGGCAGATGCTGAGTTTCGTAAAAGCAAGTGTGATTTGATATACTAGCAAAGAGCCAAATCCGATCTGAAGGGTTGGTATGATATATTCATGGGGCCTTTCTGGGATATCCCAAATGTGATGTCCAGAGCCATATTTGGTTGAAAGACAAGAGCAGAGGCATAAGACGAAGGAGCCGAGCTGATGATGTTAGACACGAACCGGGTTGAAGCGGATCACCAACCCATGAGATCGCCAGAAGAGTGTCATCTGCGCCCCAATTCCTCAGCAGCCACGCCCTAGCATAGACTCTAGCAAGGAAGAAGAGTGTTGCGATTAGTTCTGGTATAAGGTTCCCAGCCAAGATAGCTGGAGCACGACTGGGTCCTTGGAGCTGAAAGACCGCCACACCAGTTGTATTTTTACCTGAGTTCATGTTGAGGAGAGAGAGCTTGACAGAGAATGTAAAACCTCACTAGAAGGAAACCATTGAGCTTAATAATTTAGAAACATATTCTTAGTGCATTAAGATCCACGAAACATCTGCAGGTCGATCCTTTCAAGTTCTGCACGTACGCAAGAGAGAGGGTCAAAACACTTGAATGATGAGTCGGGCCAGCTTGTAGAACAACCTATAGGTGAGCCCTATAGCTGAGAACCCGGTTTCAAGTTGTCGGTCCATGCTGACTTGTGAAGATCCAAGCTGATTTGCCCCTCGCACAAATTCGTGGTTGGATGCATGCAATAGCACAGACCTGCGGCGAGAGGTGCCGACTTGGCACCCCACCATGGAATGGGAGTCTCCGAGGACCAAAATCTAGAATCGGAGAAGAGATCTTTGCGCAATGAGAGAATTGTCAAACAAAGCACCAATATTCTAGATTAATGCGAGGAATAGCTGCCTTTAGACTTCGAAGCTCTTCAGAACTGTATATCCTTCTAGTGGTTGGAAATCATATCTATCTCGAGTTGACGGAGTTGAAGACGCATGTTAATAGCTGATGAGGATCTGAGGTGTGAAATATGCAGTTCGACGGTTAGAGAACGCACGTGGCGATTACTCATGGAGGCCCGAGCATATAGATCGCGGGGTCGAGTAGGCTGACATTCGTAGAATACTCGGGGTCTGTTTGTCGAGGCACGGATTGGGATCTGAAGTCGGATATCTGCGAAGCCCAAGAAAATGACAAGAAGCTTGTTCGAGAGGCTCGTATGGGAATCATGAAAATGGTCAAAGTATTTTTTTACATACAGCTGCTAATGACATTCGGCATCGGTTCATCTCGCTATCTACGCTTCTCTTCAGCTTGGATATCCCATCAAGTAGTTTCTTCTAGTCACATTATGGACAAGTTGTACCGTCCTCTCGATTAAGAATCCTCGACGAGCCACCGGATGTGGAACGACGGAAGAAATGTTCCGCAGTGACGAGTGGTGCCGCACGTGATGAGATATGATGCACGTGACATAAGCGGGCAGAACATTTACCTATCTCTGTCTCGAGGTTCTTCACCGAGCACATTCTTCTTAATGCCCGTTGTGATAACTCTGATGGAGCATAAGTGAAAATTGTCGAGTAAAACTTCGTCTCTTCTTAACACTACGACTTTCCTTTGCTTTTGCTTTCCCAATTGTCAAAGTCTGTGAGAGTCCCGGTCTGTTTGTCTCCGCCCGGGTGATCAAGTGGAAATGTATAGTACACAGGATCTTTTGACGCAGTGGTACGGTTCGTCTTGTCTTCGTTCATAGATATCATGTCATCTTCAAGTGATGATTTGACAAGTTTACACTCTCATGATGAATTGAAAGTTCAACTCCACATTCGCACCGAGCATAACCGAACCCCTTGTCTGACCGCCAAACATTCTCTCATCCTCTTGTTGCTCTCAGAAAAAGAATCTTTTTAGACGTTCATCTTTTCTGCCCCCTTTTGTCACCATCTCTTGCATCCATTTCGCGCAAAATTATCTGTCCTATTCCCGGCGGAAGGATGTACCCTTGCAATATATTAATGCCAGCCCGGCAAATGCATGCGGAGCCTCGCAACCCCGCCTTCGAGCTCATGACGCAAGAGCGGACGACATATTACAAACCTTCCGCCGTCAAAAAGCAGGATATACCTCGATCAAGCTTTGACGAACTGTCGTGGGATGAACGGTCCGGTTCTGCCCCGCAAAGTCCCCTCCTTTCGCTCCAATCAACAGACAAGATGGAAGGAATTCGGGCCTTTAGAAGTGGACGGAGGGGAAGTTGGACTGCAAGTGGTGGAAATATGGGGTAGATTTGAGTGTTTTCTCGATATAAGCACTGAGGAAGGTTACGATCTTGGGGCATTCATAAACCAGACTGCCGTCTGTTGGATCCGAAATTTGGTCAAAAACTACAAGCAAAATGTTACCAATCTTCTGGCTCTTCTTAACTTGGAGCTCAGCAGTGAGAGCGGTGCCAACAGTATCAAAAGTGTTGCCGCGGGCACCGAATGCAGCTCCCACTGCAACAACACTGAATGGATCCTACTACGGAACCCATTCTTCAACCTACAACCAGGATCTGTTCTTAGGGATCCCATTTGCTGAGCCACCCCTTCAAGATCTTCGGTTCACAAACCCTCAATCCCTAAATTTATCGTGGAAAGGGGCTTTGCCTGCCACAAATTATGCTTGGGTGAGAAGCTAGGAGCGATGATCAAAGTAACCTGCTGACTCTATTCTCAGGAATGTATTGGATACGGCGGCGATCAAATCGGTTATGAGCAGGTACGCTGCGAGCCCTGATCGTATTTTAGGCTAATGAATTGTTTTAGAGCGAGGACTGTCTCTACTTGAACATCGTTAGGCCATCTGGATACGAAAACGCCAGTCTTCCCGTGGCTATCTGGATCTATGGTATGCAAATACTCATCTCGTCGATTATCACTGCTGACTAGACTAGGCGGAGGTTTCTTTGATGGCGGAGCTCCAGATAGACGATACAACTTGTCCTTTATTGTCCAAAACTCCGTCGAGATTGGCAAGCCAATCATTGGTGCAAGTATTGCTTATCGTCTCGGACCCATTGGTTTTTTGAACGGTGATGCTGTAGCGAATGCTGGGGCTTTGAATCTCGGACTCAAAGACCAGAGACTTGCACTTCAATGGATTCATGAGAACATTGGTGGTTTTGGAGGTCGGTTACACTGCCTTTAATATGTTTCAAATCTAACGTGACAGGTGATCCCACTAAAGTGACAATCTGGGGTGAAAGTGCCGGAGCTTCCAGTGTTGGTCTTCAGCTCTTGGCTTTCAACGGCCGAGACGACAAGCTCTTCAGAGCCGGTATGATGGAATCCGGAAACCCCATCTTCGAAGGACCACTGAACGGTACCGACACGTACCAAGCACAATACGATGCATTAATCTCTGCTGCCGGGTGTGGAAACTGTTCAAACTCACTACAGTGTCTTCGAGAGCTGCCCTTCTTCGTACTGAACAATATTCTCAACACTACCGAATTTAATAGTGGCTGGAATCCGACTATCGATGGAGACTTCATTGTACGCCTTGGAAGTGAACAACTTGCAGATGGTTCTTTCGTTCACGTGCCAATCATTTCTGGAGCCAACAGTGATGAAGGAACAGCATTCGGTCCAGGAGGCGTGGACTCTGTGGCTGATTTTATTGCTGCCATCAATAGTATATGTTTCACTTCACACTCTCCAAGCCAGCTCTAACATGTTACTAGCTACGACAACTGCCCAATATGCTCTCCCAGATGACATTGTCCAGCAACTGGTCTCCGCCTACTTCGACAACCCAGATTATCTAATTCCAAGTTCTGAAACACTTGGCGGCAACGTCACACTCGGTAAACCCTATGGTGCGGAATATCGACATAGCGCCGCATACTGGGGCGACGAAAACTTCATCGCCGCACGACGCTTGACGTGCGAGACCTGGGCAACAGCCAACCTTTCAGCATACTGTTACCGTTTCAACGCCATTCCCACAGGAGTTTCCTGGCCAAGTGGAGTCACTCATTTCCAAGAAGTTGCATTCGTTTTCAACAATCTTGATGGCCTTGGGTATGCGGTGAATCCGTTTGCGAACAAGAGTGAGAGCTACGCTCAGCTGAGTGACTTGATGAGCAAGTCTTGGGCGAGTTTTGTGCATGATCTTGATCCGAACGGGTGGGTGGGAAGAGACTCCGCTGTTCCTGCGTGGCCGGAATACTCTATTGAGAGTCCTATGAACATTGTCTGGGATGCGAACGTCACAAGCCACACGGAGCCAGATACATTCAGAGCTGAGGGTATCAAGATCCTCAATAACAATTGGAAGTTATTTCTCCGATAGTCGGATGTACAGTACATATTACCCCAGAAAGTAAGAGTATAGAGCGTCCAAATCGCAATGTCACCCTCGATAGTGTTCCCTCGATAGTGTTCCCTCAGTAGAAAGCTAGCTAGACGCACGCCAGCTAATTTCAAACGCTCATTTTTCTCGCCTCCTTTTTGTCATTTCATAATCACGTGATTTGACGCACCGCCTTGGTTGTAACTTCACAATCATCTCTCAATCTTCAGAAATCGGTTCTATCCAGACTTCGAAAGTCCTCTTGATGATGGCTTCTCTCTTTTCCCTTCATAGGAAGCTCCATCTTCATGGTTCTACAGCAGTCTGGCAATTCTGAGCATCGCTTCTTTCTCGCTTCTTCACTCTGAGTGTTGTTAATTGGAGCCCTGACTTACCCCTGATAAATCTGCGAGGTGCTGTCTCTTACTTCGAGTTCGCAACTCTGGCCTTCTAGATGTGTGTCATGAATGTACAGCTTAGTAGCCGGGCTTGCAAGATGTATAAGTCCCATGTCCTCGAAGAGCTAGGTAGACTTTTTCAGGCATCACCAGCACGTCAAATCAGAAACACGTGCGCGAATCTCTCTTCTTACCTACTTCAGTCAAGCCATCTACTGCCCGAAATATATTGATCACAACTCTAAACCCAGAAAATAACAACATGTTTGGGGAAGTCAATTCGCACGCTCCTTCCCGAGACGCCGCCAACGTCAAAGACTGGGTACCGCTTTCTATGTTTTCGCTTCAGCAACCTAGATAAATTCAAAAACAACTATAGTCTCTCTATAAGCAATCTCGCCCGGTGTGTTCAACCTCATGTCATCATCGCGCGCTTCGATTAACTCGTCTTACGATCTCCCTTCTCACCGTTAGGTATCCAGGGTCGTATGCCTCGGGCCAGAATCCAGAGGGGAATACCCAAGCCCGAGGCAATCTTAAATTTAAGCATCAATTTTTCCTTGTTGGGGATCATCCGCACATGCCTGCAGATGTTGGCAAGAGGCACAAGAGATTAGCATCGGTGCGGAGGTAAATATCGTGATAACTCTCGTGTGTTCTCTAGTCTTTCGTGCGTCGCTCCTCTTCATCTTGAGCAAAATTTTGGACACCGTCCTCCACATTCCTTACCTGTTGTTTGAAACAAATCTGCATGATGATGTCCCTCGTTTTCCTTACTCTGTCGGTGACCGCATTAGCCTAACTTGAAGCAATCCCATCTTATACACAAAAATACTTCACAGCCGCGATCTCCAAAACTCTCTGCATCTTCAAAGGCGTCCTCGACCCAACCTGCGTCTGTACATCCTATAATCTCAACCTCTCAAACGGCGGTCACGAAACCGGGATCGACTACACGTACCAACTATGCAGCGAGATTGAAGAAGCATGTGATGGTGGGTATCTGGCAACCATGCCCGTGTATCCCGACTACACCACCATCATGGTGACCTCCATGGTGTACAAACATATCACGTTCACAGAAACATATGCGTATACTATATCAACGCTCGTGACCGACTATCCGCTCTACGCAGCCGTGTGTCCGGTTCGAGCGACTGTCGGTGTACCGCTTTCTCACACGCTGGCGCAGAGCTATATTACGTACAAGACCAGTACCAAGAATTTGTATGATGAGTTGATTTCTGCGGCGGCTAGTATGAGTAGGGCTTCAGTCGCTGCAGTTGCTTCTGCTTCTGCTCAGGTCAGACTTCGTCGATACTGAGCACTTCCGTATCGAGTACTAGGGCGAGAATAGCAGGAGCAGCGAATGGGACTAGTACTGATACTGGCACGGGAAGTGGAAGTGCGCCTGCAAGTACTATTTCGAAGGCTGGTGCTGAGAAGTTGGGAGAGGGGCTAAGATGTGGTGTTATTGGAGTGTTTGTAGTGGGGTTGATGGGATTCGTGTGCTTATGAATGGAAACAGAGGTGGCTACGTAGTAAGCAGTAATGTAATAGAATACTGCCAAAGCATTCATCTCACCATGTTGAAGAATGCATCTTGGGTAAGCTTCTTTCCCGAACGTATTCAGGGATGAGAGACAAGTTGTAATTGCGAGGATGGAACAAGACAAGGTAATGCCGAATCCTGATAAAAGTAGACGAAAATCTCGAACAGGTCTCTTGTTGCAGCTCGCGAACCACTAGGTAGCGACTGCTAAAAAATCATTAACGTCGTAACACGTAAATACAGAAACCATTGACGGAGTTGTGGAAGAAGTGATTTATTATATCATATTCATATCCCTAAACCAGGATCCCAATCCATCCCATCCTAACCAAACACCATGAAAGATATAACCACATCAGCTTAGTTGGACCACTTAGGATTGACTTGGCTCCTGCAGATCGATGCGATTAGTTCGAGTACTTTTCATTGACTTGCTTTCTATACACAACACAGTATTGGTTATTGGGTTCGACGCAACTCCTATTCCCCTCGACAGGTTGGAGGGAGTGGCAGATATGTATGGGAGATGTAAAAAGAAAGGAAGGAAGAGGTTGACGAACCCAGTAGCCTTCTCATATAGTCCTCTCGCGCCATCTGTAATCTTCTCGTTCGTGTCGCGGCCCATGGTGTGTCCGGTCTTCTTCTCGATGAAATCGAGTCCTGTATCAAACCATCATCAGCTTTCGTCTCACCATACCTATCCGAGGGAAGGTCATAGAAGGAGCGAGACAGAGAAAGACTAACCCTTATCACCATAATCCTCTTGTCCAGCATTACTCTGCTGCATACCACCACCCATACCACCACCCATTCCACCAGCCTGTTGACCTTGTTGCTGAGCACCAGTGTTGCCGCCTTGGCTTAGCATCTCCTTGCCTTTGTTGAGGAAATCCATTTTGATCTTGTTTTATTATTTCTGAGAAATGTGAAGAGATGTGATAGTATGAGTGTTGGTGCAGAGAGCAGAGGAAATAAATTCAGGGTCCAACGAGTCTTTATAACCCTTCCTCTTTTCCTCGATGGAAACCCCACCACACCACATCAACTAGTCCGGCCAGAGCTGTGTCCCTGATTTCGACAAGCTCCATTTCAAGACTCAACAATTGTAGCTCCATATTCAAGGCAGAATGATACCCAGGCCAGCTGAGCTCTCCTAAACCTGATACCCCGTTGAGTATAGTGGGGTGCCCACAACACGAGACATTCGGTTGCGGGGTCGCAGAACTGACGTCATTGTGTCGATTGGCGAGAAGTGATGTACGCCAAGACAAGGGGTAGAGAGAGAACAAGTATTGCGATCGTATTTTGATCTTATTATATCGAACCTTCTGATTATGAGGATAAATTTAGCATGTGAAATCAGGTTGGGAGTGATCTACTATCTTTTTGTGAGAGAATTGAGCGATGAGTGAAAGGGCAAAAGGCAGAAAAAATGCCAAGATTAATCCTCTCGAGGTTCAGCAGCTCAGGGACTCGATTCCTGTAATTTTCGGGGCTTTCGCAAAGCTTGGCTGGGTCAGCGGTCTGAAATACACTCTGCGAGATATGTGCCGCAATCATTTTTTGAACTACCGTAGACGCGTGGACCGAGATCCAGACTGAGCAGAAACGGGTCGAGCTAAAAGAAGCTTCAGTGAGTCTCAACCTCGGTGCAATTGCTGGAAAAGAAAGAAGGGAGCTCATGGACTACCCACTAAAAGTCTCTTTTTATCCATTGCTTTGAATGTTTGGAAGGTCTTGGGTCATATGGATAAAAGTATATACAGATTTGTTAAATAAACAGAAGAATAGGGTCGATCAAAGCAGTCTTCCAACCTTCATCTTCAAATTTCATTGAAGAGTGCATAACCTGTTCAGTATGCAATCGTCCTAACCGCCATGCACAACTCGCGTTCCTTCATGCTACAATGTAGACCTGCACACATATGCTCACTCTGTCCCTACTCTACCATAGATGCACTCAAATAACCCTGCTCCGTAACGCCTGTATATGCACCCAAATTATGCCTCTTGCTTTTCTCTTCGTATACCATCAGATGCTCGTCTCTCATCTCGTCTTCGTCTCGTCTTTATCTCTGATATTTCAGCCCCGTCCTGCTATCGGCAGTCCTCCTCCCTCAGTTCTGGTAAACTTGATACGACATGATCATCATCCACAGCAGGAAGACAACTCCTACTAATTCGAAGGCCCACGCTGCTTCCCAGCTTTGACCTACACAACAGTTAGTAAATGTATCCTCCACACAATCTCTCATCCTGCTCTCGAGAGAACGAGGACATCGAACCCATCCTCGTCACGCTAATAAACTTAAAGGAAAGAAGAAACTCACAAATACTACTCTGCTCCAACCAAGCCAACGTATTCACGTTTGCACCATGAGACTTCGACCCATCCACGTAAAGATTACAATTGCTACTAACGCCATTTGGACCCCACAGCTCAATCGAATAGACGATCAATCCTACTAGCCAGAGGATAAACAGGATGAAAGAGCCCATTATTACTATGCCGGGGAGGAGCTGGCGTTGGGAGATGAGCCAGAGCATGACGAGGAGGAAGACGATGGCGAGGGAGGAGGTTGTTATCCAGTAAGGGAAGTACCTGGAAGGGTGGGTGTTAGCTAATACTCATCTTTCGACCTGCTCATCCTGCATCTGCCCGCTACCAAATCCCGCAGTTCAAAAACACTAGTCTCAGTCCCAAGCAGCACACCAGATAGCAGATCAAAGGAAAGAGAGCTATACGCACCAAGGAATTCCCACAAGTAACTGATTCTGTACCGTTACAAACCACGCATTAATTCCCAGAATAGTCCCGCTCCCAATCAGCATAATTAAGATCCAGAAATTCAGCTGCCATGGTGGCCAGTGGTATCTTGTGCGAACCCTTTGCACCACTACTTCGGTCTCTGTTGATTCTGTTGATGCCATTTTGTCTTTCTTCTAGCTCCCGGGAGCAGATATGTCGGGAAGAGATCTCAGAGGAGGTAAGATTGGTCGTGGAAGTATGCTGGGTGTTGGATCGTTCGTATGCTTCGTTCGAGGCGACCGTACCCAATGTCGTCGCAATCCTCTCTTCTCTTTCCTACACTTCTCTCTCGTTCACTCCTCTCGTTCTCAAGTCCAATCCAGGTTTCGAATCGTGCTTTGCCTGGCCGTATGCGTTGTCTTATGCACTGCGCCTGGTCCCGTCGTCGCACCAAGCTGTAGCTTTCCGTCCGAGTCCTTTATCTCTTTCCAGCCTTGCCAATTCCTATTCAATCTCCTCTACTCTTATATATTTGCTTCCGGCAGACCTTCTAGCACAGATCTATCAAATCCGGCGTCTGAATTGTCCACGTCCTGCAATCTTCGCTGGCAGGTTGGGTCTTTTGGCGTTGCCTGTTGTGTTGGGCTGGTTTGCGGTTCCACGTGGATTCGCGTTGGCGATTGGAGCTGTTCTGTTCCTGCTTGCAGCGTGCTGATCCCTCGGCTTCGATTCCACCCTGTCAAGATTGGTAGCGGGTGTTCGTAGCTTGCGGCAGACCCTGATAATGCTTCTCTCTCGAAATATCGGTGAGGACAAAAATTTCCTCTCTGGTAGCAAATAAAAAGAGTGAAGGTGACAATGATGGACTCGAGGTGAGACAATCAATCATTAGATTGCGATTGTGCGACAAAACCTGGTCGGTTCGATTTGGTGGGGAGATGGTGAGGTGGTGCATCCATTGTGACGCAGCGTTGGTCGGTGGCTGGGAAAGCAGGAAGGTGAAGAAAGAAGGTGGCAGGGGATGACATGACGAGAAATTCGACCAAGAATTTTAGGGGATTTTAGTGTTGTAGTGTCTTACTGCTAGATGTATCGGGGATGGATCTTTTTTCGAGGGACGAAGTAACGGAGTTGGAGTTATGGGGTGATGCTTGTTTTTTTGGGTTTCGCTGTGCTGTTAGCGGTTGGTGGAATGAAGAGCTCCAGGGAGCAAATTCACAACAGGCACCGGCTGTTAGAACCAGCATAGGTCCGGCACATCTTCTCTGGTAAATCTGCAATATCTTCAAGAGTTAAATGAGATCTGAATATTCCGAATACAATGCGTCCAATAATCATGCGAATCTATCCAATGTCCGGCCTATATCTAATTGGATCGCACCTAGTATCCCCAAATTTACAATAGAGACTCTCCCAACGCACACCTCACCAACGAACAACCAGATCTGACCGTCTGATGTGCTCCGATATCATCGAGTCCCGGCTCCAATGTAGGATTGACCTCCACCAGGTCCATTGCAACCAGACATCCAGTTTCATGCACGCATTCCGCAATGAAGTCTCCCTCTCTCAACGTAAGCCCGCCTCGGACAGGAGTACCGGTGCTAGGAGCCCACATAGGATCTAATGCATCGACATCGAAAGACAAGTGGATAGGTGTATCGTTCCCAATATGTCCAAGAGCCATCTCCATGACTCTGCCAATTCCATGTCTAAACTCGTCAGCACCACCCCTCAACTTCCCAGAATATACTCACCTATCAATATCATGCATACTAAATGCCTTAATTCCATGCTCCCTCAGAATTAACTTCTCCCCTCTATCCACATCCCGCAGACCAATATAAACCAACTTCTTCAAGCTGATCAAATTCTCCGCCTTAATCCACCCGAATACATCTTCTCTGTCGTCCTTCGCCAGCCCCGTCAAAAATGCAACCGGCATGCCATGAATATTTCCACTCTCGCTCGTCTCCGGCGTATTGATATCCGTATGCGCATCCACCCAAATAACCGCCATTTCACGATGCAATCGCTCTCTAATGGCCTTCGCCGTCCCCGCAATCGTGCCAATCGCAATAGAATGATCCCCTCCCAGAGTTAAGACGCACCGTCCCTCTTTCGCATGCTCATAGACTTGATCGCATAGTTTGCGGGTTACGGCTGAGACGGCGAGAGGGTTCTTCATTCCGCGGTAATCGGGGTCAGAGGCAGGAAGGAGATCTTTGTAGGAGTGTACGGTGTCATCGTGGTAGAGTTTGTAGCCTAGATCTTCGCGCAGCTGGGTTAGAAGACCGCTGGAGATCAGAGCTGAAGGTGCGGCGTCGACTCCGGGTTTGCACTGGGTGGGTGGGTTAGATTTGCATGTGCCGGTGAGGGATTTGCTTACTTGACCGCCAGAAAAGCCGACTGCGACAACACCGAGTTGGTCACCTTCTGTTAGAAATTTTGGCTTAATCATTGATGTGGTTGTCATGTTGAAAGGTGTGAGTCGAGGGAGATGTCTTAAAGATGAAAGAACAGTTTGCTCCAAATGTAGTGGGGTAGTGGGGTTATTCGATGACGAAATTTGACAGTGAAACTCAGCTCTTTTGCTTGTTGAGGATGAAAAGGAAAATTGTCTTGAGATGAGGGAATGTCCTTTATGTAGACAAATCGAAATCTGAGGTGTGGATGTTCAGAATGAGGATTAGGTAAAAAAGGTTCTTCTTTGCATCAGCTCGACCGTGAAGTGATAATATACGCGACTGGAAATTTCGCGCTTTGCCTCTAAGTGCAAGTCCACGAAGCAGCATCCCCTAAGTACAGGAATTAACGAGCCAAATGAAAAACCGACCAGGGCAGAGGATAAGGGAGAATCCAATCATGAAGATATTTGTCAAACTTTCGCGATAGCAGTCCGACACTGCCGACGAGGTCCTGCGACGTCGAAGCCATGGCGACGACCTGTCATCTCATCTTCATCGATCTGCTCTCGTGATTCTGCGGGTGACGCCATCAAAATGTTTGCGATGCTGGGTGAGGGCAAGTCGCTGTCGACCATTCAGGGCACTAGGATCCAGGTTCATTCTGGCAATCGTCTGCAGGACAATCAGATTGTTCTTGAAAGAAGATGGAGAAGACCAGAGAGGTTGCACTGAAGATAGCAGGCCAATCCACCCCTGTCATTGCACCACATTTGGAACACGAAGGTCAGGTCAGTCACGTGATCGCGATCGCGATGCTGTACCTTGCAGGTGTCCCAAAATTTGATGCTTCGGGAGATCTCCCTGCTTTATTTCGACGTCCGAATGTCGGGGTTCTTGAAAGAGCAGATAATTTTGAAGTCATCGTAGGAGCCTAGACGAAAGATAGTTGAAGTGACTCTAAGAGCCAAATCAGCAGTGATCAATTCCTAAAATACCTTGGACTGAGGTGGCACTCGTGGAACATCAAGTCATCAGGTTTGATGATAAGGTAGTGGTTCTGTGGCACGCCGCTATCTGATATCAATCTCTCTCAAACGCGACGGTCCCAGGCATGATGCAGATCCTCATATCAATCTTTTCAACCTTCAACCCCCTTTCCTCGAGCATCGAGCTCTTAGACAAACGAGATTCTCAAGCCTCAAGACTTCGTCCGCGTTTTCTCTCATACTGCTACCAGATTCTCTAGCACCGCAAGTAAAATAAAATTCAGATTCCTGTCGTCATATTGGAATTCCAGTTAACACCTCACCGCCAATGAAAGAACGATCCTATCTCGTAGATCATGCCTCATGCCGCGTAGATCCCTCTTCGCTGAAACATACAAGAATTTTCTTCTTCTGCACCAGATGAACTCGGGTCTTTCGGACCGGTTTCAAACATATACTTCAATCAAGCTTTTCGGTCGGAAGCTTTCCTTTCCATTCCCCACCGAGCTCATACGGGTGGCTATTGACATATCTCTAGCTACAGTCAAAGCACATCGTCATCGATTTTGACTTTGACGTTCCAGCAGCCTGTGGGGCCTGGGATGAGCATGTGGCATTCAGGCTATCTGGATGAGATCGTGATGAGTTGTCTGTTCTTCACCACCCCGCTCAGAACACGGATTGGTGGTTCCTCAGCGAAACCTAGTGGGGGATTTTCAAGACTCCAAATCCTGATCCTCGGCCTCCTCCCTCATCTGGCCCGCATCTGCCTGCTGCCGAGTTTGATGAACATGGTGAAACTTACGGGCGGGTAGCGACCGGTCGCGGCCACGGTCAAAAGGGGGTGAGACCGTGAGGACGGTCAAGAGCAGACCTTGGCGTCAGGAACAGCAGAACAGCAGAACAGCAGAACATCAGACGATGATGAGGAGGGCGAGAATCGTATTCGTGAATAGCTGCAAACAGCAAATGGTCGTCACTCGATTCCACACTCGAGATTCGTCGCCTCGTCCCAAGCACCCGTATATGCATGCAACGTGATTTCAACAGTCAGAGAAAAAGCAGCTTACCTGCATAGGTAATAAGGAGAGATAAAGATACATGTCACATGGTTTCCGCTCTCTCCTTTCCCCCTGCCCGTAAGGCCAAGCACAGCCACTTCGGACGGTTCTCATGCAACGAGGCGCAGGGAACGGCGGCTCCCTCCCAATCAAAACTCGTGTTCTGATGAAATTGCAAGGTCAGGGGCCGAGATGATTTCAATGCTGGATGGATGCCGGCTGGGATGCTGGCCTTCTCATTGGCATCTGGCTGAGTGATGGTGCACTTGCCCCGATCCGGCAGGATTAAATCGAGAACCAGCAAACGGGGTCGGGAGACGAAAGCGCTGACTGTCCCTCGACTGTACCGCCCATTCGAACAACAAGCGCAGGTGCAGCAGGTGTGGTTGAATTTCCACATCCAACATCCAACGCTCGTGTTGTATCTCCGTATATGCTCGTCCATCTGCCTCTCTCTTCTCTCCTATGTTGCACTCGATCTTACGACATTCACGAACTACCAGCGAGCATAAATATGACCCACATCTGAAGCGATGGTCCGCCGCTCGTCATTACGCTTCCCTCCCAATCTCGGCGTTTGATTAGATCTGGATCTGGCCAACCTTTTCTCGACGGCGCGAGCATCGACCATCACACTCGTTTTTTGGGTCTGCGTCTCTGGTGCCACCGCCACGCACTGCTAGAGGGACTCACCTCCACGAAACCTCCTTTTCTTTTTCCTTCTCTCCTCCATCTTGCGAACCTCATTCATGAAGTTATCCTCTCCCATCACTATGGCCTACCCAGGTCCGCCACGCCGCGCTGGTGGTCTGGTACGATACGCCGTGCTCGCCGTTGTACTGATCGGCTTGCTCTGGTATCTGCGGTATTCCGCACCCTCGTTCACCTCTGTACACGAACCTGTCCAGGTGACGCCATCGCATCTGCCAACGATACCTACGCCTGAGAATCCTACGAGACCAGACGTCAAACCAACAGGAGAACCAGCGCCGGCGGATGAACAAACCGAACAACCTATAACGACACCGAAAACGCCCGCGCATCCGATCGATGAACTGATTGAAGCCGCCGAGAAGACATTCGAGGATCTACTAAAGAAGGAGAGTCATGATCTGAACGCGGCAGCGGCAGAGTACCGAAAACGAAGAGGACGACACCCACCCCCCGGATTCGATATCTGGTTCAAGTTCGCGCAAGACAATGGAGCTGTCATGGTCGAGGACTTCTTCGATCAGATCTACCATGACCTGGGACCGTTCTGGGGCCTGCCACCGTCGACGATGCGCAAAGAGGCGTGGGCTTACGAGATGAATATCAACATCCGGAATCACAATGCCAGCACCGGCAGTGGATGGTTCTGGACCCAGATCTGGTTGAACCTGACACAAACGATCGAGCATCTCTTGCCAGACATGGACATTGCGTTAAATGCGATGGACGAGCCTCGAATTGTGCTGCCGTGGGAAGAGGTTAATAAATACATGGAGATTGAACGCGCGACGCGCAGCATGCCACCACCGGGCGAGGTTGTCTCAGACTTCTCCTCCATGGGATCGAATCCCGATCCCGAGGTCAAAGTTCGTCCTAAGGAATGGACTGAATATTGTATGTCACGATTGTCATGTCTCGTATACATTGACTAACCCATGTAGGGCCTTATTGGAAACTCGCAGTCCGAGGATGCCCTCCCAATTCTCTAGCACGGAAAGCAGATGTCATGACTGACTTTTCTCACACTCCCGATATCTCTCTCGCGCATACACTTCCACATACATACAAAGGCTATGTCTCCAATTTCACCCTTTCCTCCGATTTCTGCCACCAGCCAGACCTCCAATCCCTCCACGGGATGATGATCGAACCCCTCTCCGTCTCCACAACCAAGACCCTCTTCCCAATGTTCGGCGGTTCAAAACTCCCAACCAACAATGAGATCCTCCTCCCAGCTCCCATGTACTGGAACAACGAAGAGCGATTTAGCGGCGGCAACCAACACGGTAACTCCTGGGTCGACAAGCAAAACAAAGTCGTCTGGCGTGGCGTTGCAACCGGCGGACGAAACAAAGCCACCAACTGGCGTGGCTTCCAACGCCATCGATTCGTCGCAATGACGAACAGCACCCAAGTCTCCGCCGCTGAAGAATGGAGTCAAATCCCTCAGAACTGGGCAATGCCTACATCACAATACAATCTAGCCGCACAGCAGGAAAATCGACTCGGGAAATGGACTGGAGATTGGTCTGATACCGGATTCGTGGATATGATGTGCCAACCTGCTGAACCGAACGGGACATGCAATTATACGTCCCCCTACTATAAGATTACACCCGGGATGAAAATGGCTGATCAATTCGAGAGGAAATATCTCCCTGATATTGACGGCAACTCTTTCTCTGGCCGATACCGCGGCTTCTTGATGTCTACGTCCCTTCCTATCAAAGCTACCATTTTCCGAGAATGGCATGACTCGCGCCTCGTGCCTTGGAAGCATTTCGTACCCATGGATAATCGATTCATGGATTTCTGGGGGATAATGGAATATTTTCTCGGGTACGAAGGTGAGACCACAAAGGTCGAAGGACACGACAAAGCAGCGGAGAGGATTGCGATGAGTGGACAGGAATGGGCGAATAAGGTGTTGAGGAGAGAGGATATGCAGATCTATGTGTTGAGGTTGTTGTTGGAGTATGCTCGAATCAGTGATGATCGGAGAGATAAGATGGGGTGGGTGGGAGATTTGTTATGAGGTTATGAGATGGTCGTTTATGGCAACTTTAAGCCGTTCGAAGGAAAACGAGGGTGACTGCAAAATAGTTGGAACATTCTTGTTTAAGATACCTCATCTGCATATCCGCGGGGCAAACCGTACATAGATACTGGGGTTTTGCATGAGTAGATGGCGTTTTGGATTGCTTTGCTCTGGGTCTTGCATGTACATATCCAGGTGGCAAGGGCAGGCAGACGGACTAGGCGGGCTAGCGGGGAAGTAACTCCGTTCAAGGCGTTAGGTTTGCTGGGTTCTAGGGTAGGACAGGGCTTCTTGTATCATTTTCATGCATAGCTGGCTGGAAACCCGGTGGCCGGGAGGCCGTATATCTTGCTCAAAATCTTCAATAGAAAGAATTGAACACGCACATATTTTTAATGGATTGATACCTCTAACTTATTTCTCTCATCTCTTTTTCCGTATCCTTTCCTTTTCCATTCCTTTCCAAGAAGTCATGTACCCTCCATCCACGCTTGCAAATTCATTACTTGTTATTCATTCTTGCTCTTATTCCTGGTGCGAAGGATCCACGTGCGAGTCTTGTGTCCTTCCCATGTAAGTATGAAGCTCAGCTTACACGTGTGAAAGGGCCCACACCCATATTCATACCCAAAGCTCAAGTCCTGGTCTCGAAATATCGTCTACCACAGCTACAAGGTCTCAATATCTCTCCATATTTCTGTCACATCAAGGCTGAGATAAGTAATTCGGTGTTTCGGATATATGCAAAACCACAAAAATAAAGTTAAGTGCCATATTTTTGATATTTTCTAAGGAGTTCCTCAGAATCACATGCCCTGACATAAAAATCTAGAATCTAGATTACTAAATCCTTTATTGAAGAGAAGAACATTACTTACAAACCATAATAGATGCACGAAAACAAAATTAGATTTAGCTAGTACACGCTTCTATGTATATAGAGCCGTTCCCCTCTTTCCTTCCTTACTTCCCAATCTTCTTGTCTATCTCACTACTCCTTAACAGAAGCACCTTTGGCATTACTACTCCATCATCGCCTTCTCTCCTAATAGCCAACTAAAAATCCAGAGTTACAAGATTGGCCGTGTATGCGAGAGCAGTCCTCCCACACCAAGTATGTAGTCTCTAGCAAGATATTTCAGTTTACAACTCACTCAAATTTCAGTCAGATATTCGCACCACGCAAACGGATAGCTGCTCTTGGAGGCTGCCTAGTAGGGCTATCATACATGCACGATATTGTGGTAGAGAATGATAGATAATGCTAAATATATCTGGACGAGCGACTGGCCATATGATTAGAATAAGGTTGGGCTATTGTATTACAGCATCATAGGCTACGAGGAGGCTAAAGGAAAGGTTCTAATTACATTCCTGTACGGGCATGACTGGCGAATCGAACACCAGAAGGCTACAACCACCTTTGGACGAGGGATCACGATCGTTGTGAGTCCTGCGAAAGGCGATTCCAGACCCTTGGTAAGGGTTCCAGTGCTGATGAAGAGAAGAGCTTGAATCCATAGTCATTATAAGGGAACTTGACAGAAGTACCTTCGCAGCAATCATGGAATACATTTCTGGACTGGTTCCACGAATGCCAAGAAAATCATGAGATATGCAGGATCAAAAACTTAGACGGATGGCAGCCAACACGACTCCTTGACGTGGGAGAGAACGATCCGCCCATAGTTAAACCTTACATCTCTGAGGAATATCCCGGGAGGTAAGGGCACCCATATATAACACTCAGCCACTGTTGGGGCAAGACCAACAACGTTCGACTTCTAAATGATAATATCAAGGCCATGAAGCAGTAGAGCGTGGCACGGGTGGGTATGGGTACCTATTGGACAGAACAAACTACCTATGGGTGGTAGGGTAATGGGTATAAATTTAAGAGGCTCACCCGCCGTGCCCGTGGGTACCCCCTAGATACCCGGCACGTGCATTTCTATTACGTATACGCCTAATTTAGCTAGACAACTGCATCATTAGTATATTCTATACATTAGTATACGTAATAAGGTTTGCCCGTTTTAGCCTTACTAAAATTAATTTAGCTAATAAGAAGAGCTTATTTCACGTGATAAAGTAACCCGCGAGTACTCTAGGTCGTTTAAAAGCTACCTGACTCGACCCACCGGGTACAAAATTTAATAATACCCGACCTATGGGCACCCACCCATATGGTTACCCTCGGTTAGCCGCTACCCGTGCCGCGCTCTAAGATGGTTAGACATTGATGATGTGCGGATTAACTAAGCACTGAGATCTGACCTGGGCAGAACTTTGAATTAGCGGTGAGTTCAAAGTAGAATTCGTGGCAGCTGGTGGGACTTAACCGAACAGAGTAGACGGCTCTTGTAAACAGCGCATCTTTGAGGCCTCCAAGCCTCTTCACCAAGGTAGCTATCTCTTGCCTTGACCATGCACTTTTGATTGCTTGTCCAAAGTTCTTCTACTTGCGATGTTTTTCATCTTTTACCTTTAGCCCGTCAATTTGGGCGACGATCTCTGCTGCCAAAATCGACAAGTTGAACTATCGTACTAGCCACGGACAATGCTGTAAGGGGATCTATTATACGGATGTGAGGTCTTGCGGAGTTGTTTTGGTTTGAGGCAGAGGAGATACAATCTGCACAAGACTGAGAAATTGGGGCTCAGTATGCGTTGTTAGGGACAAGGGGAGCTCTTTGGGAAAGCCTCGTGTGCTGTTCTTGTGTGGTTGCTGACGTTTCACTTCCTTACACTGTCACCAGCAGAACCTTTACCAGTACCCACTACAACTGATTCGCCCAGCTGGTTCGGAAAGAGTACAGCCATCCATTGCTTTGGAAAATTAGCTTCTAATATACATTCCTGATGCGGAAAGACCTTGCCTCCCATGCATAATGCACCCTTCCATCCATTCCTATCTCTGACCCAAAGCGCCTTGCCTTGCCTCGAATGTATGCATAGATTGATTGGCTCTGCCCACCAAAGAAAATAACGCAAACGCCGCTTGTCCTCGAAGAATGCAGTCCCAGCACGCGTATAACATAAACAGACAGACACGTACAGATCACCTTTCCATTTTGCGCTGCGTTGCTTTTGCCTCTCGCGGTCTTGAATCTCAACTGCCTTGAACCTCGATTAGTCACCCCCTTCCCATCTCCTTTTGAACCCTATTCATCTCTACCTGGGCCGCCAACTCCGCGTTCTCTCTATTCTTCTCCTCTAGTCTCTGTCTAGCACTACTTCGATCGACTAATCTCGCCTCTCGTTCCGCCTTCAACTTGTACTCCAATTCCTGCAATCTGATCTGCCATCTCAAATCTGGCTTAAACGTACCGCCCTCATTGCCCATCTCAGGACTTAGCGCGCGCATCTTATCAGCGCTCGAGATACTGCCCGATCTAGATCCTGTTGTGCGATCAAAGGTCTCGACGACGGAAGCGGATTGATGTCTCGTCAGCGAAGTGCGGGATTTCTCGCGAGATTTGTTTCGGGGTCCAGTAGGCACAGAAGGACTGGGACTGGTATCATGGTAGACGCCGGCGCGAACATCGTTTGCTGCTCGGAGGGTCGAAATTTCTGCTTTGAGGGACCTGTTAGCTTCCTTTAACTTATTGAGCTCTTTGCTGCCATCGCCGATGAATCCTGGAATACCACTTCTGGCCATGGTCTCGAGACGATCGAGACGCTTCGTGCGCACTTCGAGGTTAGTTTCTAGTGTTTGGTACTCTTTCCATAGATCCTTTTCGACTGATCGGATTCGGGATCTGAAGTCGCCAACCAGTGTCTCGATTGTTTTGACTGCTGCAAGAAGATTTTTGGAGAAGCCCGGAAGCATGGTTGATACAGCTTCAAGAGAAGGCAGGGCACGACCATTGATCAGACTGTTGTTGTGAGCCCAGTCTGATCCACATAGTGCAGAGAGTCGATTCCACAATGAGAGAAGCAGCTGATTTCTCTCATTCATCTGTTCTTTCAGGTTGTTCTCCAAAGTAGCAATCTTCCTCCGGTCTGTGGCACGTGCAGTTTCAAGTTCTAAAACCCGAGATTCTTGTTGAGTGAGACTCCGAGTGGTGTGTTGCTGAGTCTTCTGGAAAGTCTCAAACTGATGCTTCGTATTCCGATGCGTCTGGCGTTCTTTGTCCAGCATATCAGCAAGTTTACGAGACTCAAGGGCATGAGACTCGAGGAGGGAATCGCGTTGCTTGATAATCCGTTCTTTCTCGGCGAGAGATGATTTCGTCGAGTCCAATTCCCGGCAGGTATTCTCCAATTCTCGTTGGAGCTTCGCAATAGACTTTTCATTGTTAGCATGTGGACATATGATGTTCCCAGACAACTCACGTTCAACAGACTGGCTCTGGTTCCGTCCAAGTCGCCAAGTGCTTCCCTCAAATTATTCTCCAGCTCTGTAAGGCGCTGTTTCCATTCGGCAGCCTCAACCTGCTGCGACCTGAGATTATGATCCAGTCTTCTTGCTTCGTCCTTAGCGGCCGAGGCTTCGCGATTAAGATTATTGATGTATTGCTGTAATTCTCGCTCTCTGCTGCCGGTGACCATCTCACTTTGATGTCTCTCATCAACGATCCTCTGCTCAAGCTCCTTGATCTGTCCTCTTTGACTCTGAATAGTCTGTTCAGCGCTTCTGACAGTAGATTCAAGCTCGCCAATCTTGAGCTTGTCGCCCTCCTGATCTTCTCGCATGAATCCAAGCTCTCCCTGGAGATTCTCTTGTTGCACGGACAGACGATTAATCTTCTCGTTGGCTTGAACGAGATTGTCCTCCATCTGCTCGAGCTCCTTATTGGCATCGTCAAGCTCTCGTTCCAACTCCTGGATTTTCCTTGTCTTGGTTTCATGATCATCTTCGAGTCTGACCAGACTTTGACTCATTTCACGCATCTCATTCTGGAGGGCATTGAAATTCTCCGTGGTATCCGTCAGCTCAGTCTGGAGACGTTCAATCTCAACATTCGCCTCATCAACTTCAGCCCCAAGTCCATCAAGTTCTTGTTGTGCCTCGCGTTGAAGGTCTTCGAATCTGAGTTCAACCTCTTCTTGTCCTTGTAAAGCCTCATCTCGATCAGATTGCATGGTGACAAGGTCATTCTCCGCGACCTCAAGGGCTTCCTGCAACTCATTTGCAAGTAGCTCAGCTTGCTTCTTCTGCTCGACAGCCGTCTCAAAATCTGCCATGCAAGATTCAAGTTCACGCTGAAGATCTTGATTGTTGATCTTCAAGCTGTTGATCCGGTCCCGAAGTTCTGCATGCTTGTTCTCAAAGTCTTCACGCTCGGTGTCGGTCAGTTGCGTTAATCGTGTACCCACACTAGCTCGAGATACTGATCGCTCCTGTGCTCTGGAAGCTGACCGTTCGAAGATGCTATCTCCAGCGACAGACCCGCCGCCTCTACGTTGTCCAAGTTTCAGATCCTCGATTTCTTGGTACAAGCGCTCCTTTTCACGATTCCGAGATGTCAACATCGACGTTTGTGCACCGACTTCGCGTCTAAGCTCGGCGTTCTCGTGCCTCAGCTGTTCGCACTCCCTTCTAACCTCCTCAACCAAGGTGCTGGCAGCGCTCATGTTGCCATTCCTATCCTCGAATTGATCAGAAAATTCAGACCGAGGCCTCGATGGAGAGACTTGTCGCTTCTTCGTAATGTTGTAAATGTTCGTTGTATGCATGAGGCCAGGAGCTCCAGAATTTGACGATGTCTCAGTCTTCATGCGGAAGATCTCTTCACGAAGCTTCTTGTTGTCTTCGTCCGCCTGCTCTCGGCGTGAGGTTTCCTGCTCTAGAAGATCCTTCCAAACATCCATCTCCTCTCTCGCTTCGACGTTTTGACCACGACGTTCACCCATTTGGCGTACGACCTCGGCAAGATTGCGTTTCTCATTTTCTCGGGTCATGGATTCATTCCGCATCTTTTCAATCTCAGTCATGTACTCCTCAACTCTTTCACGAAGGTAGAGCAACTCTTCTTCCCTCTCTTGGGCACCCTCTTGGTCAAACCAATTCTGACTTTGGTTGTCTGCCGAAGTCCTTGACTGTGCTGTGGAAGGGCGATCTTCATCCTCTTTCAGTTGCTTCTCGAGTTCCTTAATTTTCCGCTTCAGAGCCTTGTTGTCTCGCTGCATCACCGCCAACCCGGTCTTCAACTCGACGTTCTCGGATATCATTTCCTTCACGCCCTCTTCCGAAAGCTTATCCAGTCGGTCGCTGAGGAACATGACTTTCAGCTTCAGGTCAAAGTTCTCCTTCGATAGTCGCTCAATTGTGCTGCTCTGTTCCTTCAAAGTCAGGTTTTTCCCGCTCCGGCCCAATGTCGACATCGCGAACGCCGAAGGTTTCGGTGATACTCCATTCTTGTTACGGTATTCCTGAGCAACTGAATCTGGGACCTGCACATTCCTGACATGCCTCGCAATTATGGTATCTGTCGGTGCAGCAAGTGATCTGCTCGTGGATGCTCGTGGCGTCTCGGGAGGAGAGATGTCCTTTGGTCTTCTATCTCGATTTTGTTCCTCCTCCGTCAACGTCGCAAGACTGGCATCGAGTCTGGGCTCGGTACTGCCTGAAAGGTCGTCAATTCCGGATGCCATACTCCCTAAGCTGATTGATCGTGAAAGCGCCATGCTGCTATGCCTCGAGAATCCGTCCGCTGGTACAGCCCCTCCCGACTGTAGCGCGTAATCCGCTCCATGTGCAACCTCGGTTCCGTCATCTGGGCTCGAAACGAGCGAGGATACTGATGAATTGTGACTATGTCGACTACGTAGATACTTTGGTTGTCTGCCAGAAGACTTCCGCTTCAGTAGTGCAATTCCAGGTGTGCTTCCTGCGTCTGCTGCGGTAGTGCTCAGGCTATGATTCGACGAGATGTGACGAACAGTTGAGCGGCCATCAGAAGAACCAGAGTAATTGTTCCGCTTCCTCGGTGTAGCCTCAAAATCCACGTCATTGTCTGTATCCTTTTGCGAATGTCTGAAGGATTCATCGATCTCATCGTTATGCCCACTCGCCAGAGATAGTGCTCGAGAAACTGTCCGTGCTGCTGCTGCTGCTGTTGGAGATGACGACATAGTCTCAAGAGAAGAGGTGGTGTTTTCAACATCTGTTGAAGATTGGTCGACTTCTGAGGATGTACCTTGCGGAGGTGCGAAAGTGTAGTAGGCATTTGGAGGGGTCGGTGGTGAGACAGGAAGAGGATTGTTATTCGTGCTCTCGGCGTGGCTACTGCTAGCTGTAAATGTCGCAGTATTACTTAATGCAAGTGGCTGCGCTCTATCGAATAGGTATGTGTCGTCGGCGCCTTTCTTGCCGTCTATACTAATTGGAGAAGCAACTGGCATAAAACTCGACTCAACATTGTTCAGATGCCTCTGCATAGCTTCCTCGTCCACTGCATCCATGTGCACATCACTCCCACTGCCTCCATCCTCGCTGTTGTTGTAGATCAGACTACTCTCGCCTAGAGGGGGTAATGAAGGGAGAGTAGTGGGGTCGAGGGAAGGTATTCGATTGTTCTGCTCGTGGGCTTGCGCATTTACAAATATCGAGTCTTCGAAGTTGTTTTTATCTGGTGAGAGATCATCCAAGTCGTCGATCCCGAAGCCGCCAGGGACCTTGCGCGAATGTGGTGAGACTTTTCGTGCTGTCTGCGGACGCTCCTCTGATGGTGAGGGTTTATCAAAATGTTCTCCTTCCTCCGCCATCTTTCGAGTATTCGACGCGTCGCATCCGTCTGTTGTCCACCTTTAAAGACAGGAAAATTGGTTGTTGTGTAGAGAAACCGATTGTTTTTGAAAGAGACGCGCTCGACCCGCGAGGATCAGGGTTGTTGCAAAGGGAACGAGGAATGTTCTGTATGGCCGTGAAGTTGTCAAGGTTGTCTTGCAGAACTTGTGAACATGCTCATGATGGTTGCGACGGTGACGAGAACATTGCTGAGGGTGTTGATATATGCTGGTGTTAAGGAGCCGGGCAGCAAGGTGATCGTTGTCTCTGCATGTCACTGTTTTGACCTTCTAGAGCAACGAGCCAGCGAGGCTGCAGGGATTGATGTGCCTGGAAGACGTGCATTAGTTTCAGGCTGCTAAGGCTGAAATCGGCGAGATCACGTGGGTTAACTGGGATCTGTGGAGAGATATTTTCGCCTATTGCCCTTAGCAACCCTCGCTCGAGCATCTATACAAGTCTCAGATTCCTCGACCAAGGCCCAATGGAATGGCTCTGAATGAACAATATTTTAATGCGCTTAACACAATCTCAAAGCAGACTCCAATCTCCGATAGGTATGGAAATGTACGAAACCTACAGCAAAGACTTCTTGGAACAGCTATCTACACCTTCTATTTTCATTTGAGCGACGCAACCCGAGCGGGACGATCCACGTTATTTCATTCTTGATGAATCAGCTTTTCTTGCAAATTAAATTCTCGAGTAAGATGTGAGGCTAAAAAGCCGTAGTTCAGGACGTTGGCTCTATCCACACTCCTCTAAATCACGTATTTAAAACGCGGCTACTCAAATCCTCTTGTACTATAAAAGAAACACATAATATCTTATGCAGGGTATCTCGATGTTGATATGCTTTCCTGATACATGATATGGTTCCGCATCTATTTCTCCGCAAGTCTTGTCCCCTCTTCCGTCTCAATAAACCCACCCAGCTTCGGGCCAGGATAGTTCCTCAATCCATGTGCGAACCACCAAATTGCAGTCAACACTGCAACTCCCACTAAAATTACACTGTTATAGTTCATCGTGCCAACTGTAGCGGGTAGTGAATACGGGAAGCAGAAAATTACGTTGAAAAAAATGATCGAGATGACTGCAATGGCGTTGATCGCATATCCTGCTTTGCCCATCCAGAAGGGTCCTTGAGGCAGATTCTTCCGTCCAGAAAATAGGTGTCCTCCAATCGCCAGAGCATAAGATGTAGTTGTGAGGATCACGAAAGACCCGACGAGATCCGAGAATGCAGCATGGCTGCCAAGGGTAATTGCGCCGAAGGCTGTGGTCATGAGTCCTGTAAAAACGGTTGCGGGAATGGGGCAGCTGAGATCTTCGTTGACGGAGGAAAAGAAGCCGGAGAATGGGACTGCGTTGTCGCGAGCCAGAGCCCACCATGTGCGGCCGACTGTGAGGAAGGTACCGATCAGACACGGAACTAGGGATAGGAAGACGATGAAAAGGAGGCCGAAGGTAGCACCTTTGCTGCCAGTTGCTTGAGCGTAGACTTCTGCAAGGGGAAAGGCACCATTGCTGTTCAGAACAGCATCGAGGTCTGAGATTCCGTAGAATAGAGTAATCGCAAAGACAAAAGCACCTGTGTCAAGGTAAAATTGTCAGTGCTGAGTGTTATCTGTAGGAAGGAGAAGTCAACGTACATATAGAACCAAGTATGATCTGTGCAGCAATTGCCTTAGGGAGATCTCTCCTGGGATGCGGAACTTCCTCGGCCATGTGACTTACTGCTCGAACGAATTAATATTGCAAAATATTGAAAGTCCGAACGAGCTGGCCCGGAGCTTGGAGCTATTTCGGGAGCTGTCAAACGGGAGGACAAACAGAACAAGCTTGTCTCAGACAGCTCCTAAGCTCTGGAGCTCCTTCGGAGGAAAACAACAAATTAGCACGACATTAAGCTTACCTGCATCAGGCGTGCCAATTGTGAACGCTCCATTTAAAACTCCTGCCAAGAAAGCAAAACCACTCGTCCAGCCCGTCTCGTTGTTCCAGTCCGACCAAACAAACGAGTTTGAGGCGTGAGTCTTCGGCATAGCTGCAATGACAATGATCGTAACCAGTCCACCAACCAGTACAACAAATAATCCAAATTGTTGCAAGTATGGCAAGAATCTGTTGAAAAATATCGTGATAGCGATACAAATCCAGGTAATCAACAACAAGGCCACAAAGATATTCCAGGGTTGAATAACATAATTGGGATGGTACAAGCTGTACATCTGAACAACGAGTTCGGACATAATGTACACGATGGAAGCGAGATCGAAGAGCCAGCCGAAGAAGTTCATGAAACCTGTAACAAACCCGAGGGCGCGACCATATTTTGGACCCGGGCTCAAGGAAGCCCAATGATAGACACCTCCCGATGAAGGGACGGATGAAACTAGCTAGATGAAATGGTCAGAAATGTTACTGTTTCATAATCCAAAAGTAATACCTACTTCGGCGAGCGATGCAGCAATAAAACAGTAGTATAGACACGCAACCAGGAGTTCATACAGAACTCCAGGGGGCCCTCCATTGTCTGTCGAGAGCAAGATCAGCAGCTAATTCCATCGCCATCCATAGCAATTCAAACTCACATATCGCGACATTTAGTGATGTCCCAATTGCAACCCAAGCGTTGTCAACCGTAAGGGCCATTCCACAGATGCTCAAGATCCTATACTGTCGGTCCAACTGATCTGGATGACCAGAGGCGTTGATAAGCTGACTATCCGTACCAACCGCGATATCATCTTGGGTGTTAAACGATGCTCCATTCTTCGGGGTAATTCCTATTTCACGGGCTTCTCCCATTTTGCCAAGGCTTGAGAAAGTGAGTCGATCGCGGCGCGGATAGTTTCAATCCCAGACTGTCGCTCATCGATTGATGGAAAAACTCTCAGAAAATCAAAACACAAAGATGCAGAGCACACGTGGAAATGTAACTACAATGTACAGCGAATCGGGACCAGGGTACTATTTCCCTTTTCCTTAACTGGCCCACCGGCGCTGCAAGTCATGATAGTGGCGCGACATCAGCGAGGGTAACTGATAAGAACTTTGCGAGATAGAAATGAGAGCTCGGACGCGCTGTGAGGGAGCCATTAGGTCATGCTATTATCTCACTTAAGAACGTGGGGTAGTGTTACTGGCAGGGACGTTGGGCGCCGGGACGATAGGGGCTGCGAAGGGGCTTAGTCACGTGGAAACCCGCATTTACTTCCACGTCACGGATAAGCTTATCCAACAGCAGGGTTCATCCTTCACTAACTCGTCCCCTTAAATAAGGAAAATTCAACATCGCACAATAACAACAATACATTCGCAGTGGGTCGAGGGAGAGCCTCGGCAAAGGATGTCGATAACGTCTAGAATAATAAAATGCTCTTAAAGTTGCTGCATGTAATTGTAATGAGAATTTGAACAAGGTCACAATCTTGTTATTTTTCACGAGAAAGTAATTATACTTTCTCAAGTCGGTCACTCTCCACCACATCTTCAAAGACGGATATATTCATCCTAGAATCTTTTAGAAGGATAAATTAGTTGAACGACTATAGGCTTGTACATTGCGTGCAACTGTCATATTCTACTTCAGTTTGCTACCAAGAAAGAGCCCAAACGACAAATCTCAACTTCTTTGGACGTAAAACTACTGTACAGTAAAGACCTCCTAAAGCACCTATTAAAACATCACGGCCCAAGCCGCATCCCAAGTCCCGCTAATCACTACGCCACCACGGCCTGCAAGGAGCCAGATCTTGCAGGCTGAAAAGCAGGTGCATCACCCCAGCGATCGACCGCCAACTCCGCATTCCCTGGCCACTTAAATCTAGCCTCTAATTGCCACTCATAACTGATACCCCTCAATCTCGTACACTCCGCCGGAGTAAGCTAAATAAGCTAGTCCACACCAAGCGCATGAATAATAGTTACCAGCCACGGCGCCATACCAAAGCTAAGTCCCATACTTGCTCCAACTTGTTCTAGCAATCCACGGTTGTTAGCCTTGATGGGTATTAGCATGTCTTGCGTGCCGTTCAGACATTGAGGATACATCTGCAAGGTTGGTGGAGGTAGGTTTCGGGAGTTATTCCAATCACCACCAAAATTAAATGCTACTTCACCACAGGTCTGGACTTGGTAGTCTCCTATCAGGTTGATATGTGCCGAGGCGAGAATGATCAAGCGTGTCGTGATGATGGCTCCAAAATAGAACCAAGCTCTCAACATCCATGTACGGTGTTGATCGATCTGAAGAGTATTAATGTTGTAGTACGCCATCGAAGTGGTGGTGAGAATAGCCAAAACCCCGACGATGGATTGGACCTCGAGACCACCTCCAAACGCTCGACGAGCAATCATGAGGTCACCGGCGTTGGCAATCAATGCAAGGAGTATGACGATGTAGTCGTTGACACGGTGGAGAAGCAGAAGTTTCTGTCTGATCACTGGCACCAACTGCCACACTGCGAGGAACCCGGCAGGAAAACAGCCCGCTAAATGAAGGATGATTCTAACTCGATAGTGGCCTTCGTGCTAGTGATACCATTCACTTGGGGAGGCGTTCGTCTTATAGCTGCCTGCGACATCACCGGTGGCGTTCAGATATGAAGTCTGGGCAAGGACGAAGCCAAGCATAGCCCCAGCGAAGATAACGACTGAGATAGTTAAACGTACTGCACAGCCTAGAGTGGGGTATAGTTACATAGTGGGAAGTCATATCCTTTAAACCCAGGGGTCGATACACCTTTCTCATGTCATTAACCAATTTGCCTGTGGAATCTGCACTTGGAGGGTGCCACAGCTGTAATTTTGGTATGTGAATCTGCAACAATAGTTGAGGTGCTTAAATTTCGTTGTTGGGCACGAGATGCTGCGGCTAAGACATTGTGCCATTTTCGTTGACCAATATATGCTATGAGGTAGATGTTCGACGTGGGGAAATTTTTCAAATGTCCTGGTGTTGGCATCGGCGAAGATTTGAGAGGCGGTTATGTGTTCGACTATTGAGGAATAATGATATCTTATACCCCTCTCGCGAGGATTTTGTTTTTGCATATTGCCCTTGTCAACTATTTTGAGCAGTGACATCGTGATGTTGACATTGCTGCAAAGCTTCAAGATGACCGAGTCGGGATAGAACGCTTCCGTTCTCACTCTTTCCAATCAAAAACCCAAATGCCTCCTGACATTGTTGACTCTGCCGTGAACTGCATTTCCAATTTGTGGGTACGGCCGCTGCCATGTGGCTGAGAGGCACAAGACAACCTCACTGATGTTGCAAATTATGTAGCAACCTGGTAGGTGTGATTAAGGCATACAAATGAAGTTGATCAATGGTCCATGTGTCGTTAAATGCGTGTGAAACAATTAACTTTCTTAGATGGCGAGATCAACTAGACTTGGCACGCCTTACTTATTCGGGTCGACTTTGCTCAGTTTCAGGGGCTCTCTCCATTTCTGAGGTGGGTAAGCGAGCTCCCAAGCTCATTAAGCTTTGCGGGAGGGTTTTCTCCGATTTAGCTCTTGTGTTTCGGCCGTAACGGCTATCAACCTCCAATCGTTGCATGTCCTCCACATGTCATCGTCAACCTCGCCACAGCGGTACCGCTGTCGTCATGCCCAGGGGACTTCGCGACTTCTAATAGTTCTTGTTCATCAAGCAAAATTTTCCATTTTTCGATCGGACTTGCTTGCGACCTATGGTTCGTGGAATAATTCGCACCGCAAGGCTGACACCAAACCAAGAGCAGACGGATAGGCCCCAAAACGGTGCCTCTGAAGGAAGCGAGGCAGAGATCCGCTTGATCTAAGCCAATCAACTGCTATGACGATTCGCTGAGCCACATCTCAGACCCAGATTGCCGCATGCGATATTGCAGCAGTGACGCTCGTCTTCGGCATTCAACAGCACCATAAGAATCTGCAAGTAACGAGCAAACATGAAATGCGCAAAGTGAGCTTGATTAAGACTTGTAAGCGAGCAAGCAGTCTGTCTTCACATGTCCACTCGGAAGGAATATGGTGCACACGGGTCGTCCCAGCAGAGGGTGTGGAGTATGTCGTAAGCGTCGTATCAAGGTATTTTGTCACTTGTGATTTCAACATCAAGTTCTCGCTGACAAGTCAAAGTGCGATGAGAAGTCACCTGAGTGCTCTTACTGCATTAAGACTAAGCAAAAATGTCCCGGCTATAAGGACCAATTTGACTTGGCATGGAGAGATCAGACATTAGTTGCTCAGAAGAATGTCCAGCGGAGGGGACGGGCTTCAGCCAAGCGAGAGGACGGGGAAAAGTTGCCATCAGGCTTGGATTTGAGAACTGCTTCGAAATCTCTCGAAAAGCCGACCAACAAGGACCGGATTGTCGCAAATCTTCCGCCTGCATTCTCCGAAAATCCAGAGATGTACGCTCTTAGCTTCTTCTTTGAGAATTATGCCAACCCGCCATGGCCAGTCGCGGCCGATGAACGGAGAGGCTTCCTTGAACACATTACACCTCAATATATGAAAGCCAAGTCTGACTCAACCTTAAATATGGCCACAATGGCCATTTCAAGTTTCCTTTTCGTTGCTTGGCTCGGTCGAAGACCAGATGACCCTATGTCACGGGGCTTTTACCTAAAGGCACTTTCCACAATGAAGGATCGAATTCTTCAACCTGAGGGGTGTGCTGACAATGATGTGTTAACTTCGGTGTTGCTATTGCAAATGTATGAGGTATGTCTAAAGCGGAATTCGGTCCATGCGATTGGCTCTGATAGTATGACATCAAAGAGTTTGGCTGGTATAGTCAAGAAAAGCAAATATCCTAGAGCTCATCTTGACGGGGCTATAGCGCTGATCAAGTATCGACGAGCGGATAATTTTAAAGACGAAGTGGCTCAAAGTTTGTTGTCTGAAGTCCAAAGCCAGCTGGTAAGACTTCACGATTATTGTTCTAGCTTATATTGACATGATTAGATTGACGAGTCGTTTCGACTAGGTCAGCCGTTGGGCGAAGAGGTGTCAGCATGGACTCGGCATTTGATAGGATCTTCAACAGCGCCAAAATTACGACTAGACAACATCAATGTTGACCTCGCGAATCTTGAGGCCTGTGTCCTTCGACGAGCAAAACTTCCAACTTTTGTTAAATCCAACCTGGATCCCACAGAAATCCTTCAAAAGGCACAAGACATCGAACGTCGACTGATCGAATGGTCCGGTACACTCCGACTATCTTGGCTACCCATTCGAGTGGTTGGCGAAGAGTGCATTCCTCGAACAATAAAAACTGCTGGTCTGTACCAAAGCCACTGCCATATATATTCCAACATCTCTGTTATGAGCTCATGGAATAAGCAACGAGTGTCTCAAATCAAGGTCCAATCAATCATCCACAAGCAACTTTGCCAGCAGTCGCCATCGCACGAAAACCTTTCTTCGCGGATGTCATACCGAAAAGGGATTCAGCAGATGGCGGATGATATCTGTGCTAGTGTTCCTTTCTCTCTCGGCGATAAGACCAAACCAGGGGCTTTAGGTGATAAGAGAGTCCAGTACCCTCGTGCGCCTGGTCAGGAAGTCCCCAACTCACATTACCAAATGGCTCCTTCATTGGCGGGTTTCTGGCTGCCGGGGCCGTTGGAGACACTGATGGGTTCGAAGATTGATTTGAGAGAAGGTCAGAAGCAGTGGGTTGGTGGCCAATTAACGAGAATTGCTCATATCTATAATATTGGGAAGTAATGCATGTTAAGAGTAACACTTAGGGTAATTGTCGTCCGTCCTCATATTCTGCGAAGGCCTCGTCTGGGAATGCGATACAATATCCATCTTCGCTACGAACATGCTTCTTTGATAGTCCATAGGAATGTGGTTCATTTGATTTTTCTTTATCTCATTTGTTCATAAGTCTAGGAGTGCGTTCACTCTTTTATGTGGATCTGGCGACTTCCGGATTTTGACGCTATAGCATGACGACGCGAAACTTCATGCAGTACTTTCTTCGTGTCACCGCATGAAAGTTTGCGAGAGCCATGAATTCATCGTCAGATCTTTTCGGCGATCGGTTCGCGGTAAGAGTAGTACGGCACAATACATGAATTGTAAAAAGTCAACGAGAATACTCATCTGCTGAGTAATTTGTACAATGAGACCATATGTATATACATCATAGAATTACATGAGCTGTAACCTCAGTCGTCTTTCTCCATTGCATCAGGGTCGTATTGCTCGGAGCCCAACTTCCCTACGATATCCCATCTTGTTGGCTTCCAAGGCCATTTCGCCCACGCCTCAAGAATTTCTCGTAGCATTTCCCTTGAAAGTCGTCGCACAGGTAATAAATCAAGATCCTCGCAACCCCCTTTGTTTGGATCTGTGAGGGACGGACAATTCTCAGTCAACCACTCCAAAGCACCGGGCCAAAGAGACCTGAGACCTTTCTTCGCAGACTGCGCCGGGGTAGGTAGCAACTGTGCGAGAATATATTCGAGCACCTCGTCGTTCTGAGGATAATCTTCTCGGAGAACAGGCCACTGGGACCTGGGCTGCAGGTCGAACAACGCCATTTCCTTCGGAGGGTAAAATTCGTTGGCATGCGCTCGCAGGGGTTCGGACTCTCGGCGATCCCAGATCAGAAGTTGATCATGAAAGGCACATGTATTGTCAAGCCAGAGCAGCGCTTCATTTCGTTCAGTAGCTTTGCCCAAACTCTGAAAAGTTTCGGTCCATGTTGAGTATCTTCTGATAAGCTCTTCTTTGAACGGTTCTCCATCGTTAGAGGCACCTTCGTTGAAGACTCGTTTCTGCAAGGCTACAATGGCCATGTAATCGTCAACGAGGATGCGCATTTTATCCACCTTTCTGCGCAAATTTTTTTGTGTAGCAATCGCTCTTTTGTACTCAGAGACTTTAATACGATCAGCGCCCAAAGGAGTACCATTCTCATCTATAAATAGCTCTTGTCCTAGAGCTTTCACTTTCGCATCTGCCTTGGGGCGTGACTTGAAATCTGCCAACAGTTGAGCCGACCCTTGATTGACTTCATCCATTAATATACTCTCACGACCAGCAGGAATCTTGATCCCTTTCTCTTCCATCCTATTCATAACTTGTCGTAGGCCTTCTGCGTCGAGAGCAGGATCTCTTCCCAAGCCACTTGGAACTTTAGTCGTAGCGGAAGCGATCTCAGCCACATTTGGGCAAGAGATCTCCATTTCGATAGCGGATTTCCTTCGATAAAATACAGTACGGGGCAGCACATTGAACTTCTCGTCGTCATTCACCCAGATCAACATTCGTATCAAACCATACCGGTGAAACAGAGAATGCGCTTTTATAGCACTCAGAAATTGATATACCACCATCTGAGCGAGAGAGGTGAACCCTTTGTAAGCCTTTTTCGGTTGCAAACCTAGATTGGCAACTACTAGGAGGGTCGTGTTTGGTTGGTCAAGTCGTGGATCATCATGGGAAAAAGCATCTTGATGGGGAAGGTATTTCTTGGAGAGAATCTTCTCCAGTTGTGCCCACATGATACCGGATTGTGGTATAAGTGTATACTTAGATCCTGGTTGATCGAGGAGCGGCTGTAGAAGCTGTCCATAGGTCGCATCATCCGGTTCCATGAGTATATGTGTCCGAGGTTGGAGATGGTCGTGCAGCTTCGAGGACCAAACGCCCGCTCCTGGATTTATGTCGATAATGTCGCAGCCTTTATATTGCTCGAGCGAGGGTTTCAATCGCTCTACACTGTCGTCTACCAGCGTTAGTGATTGTTGAGAAATGATTGACATAACTCACCACATAGACTCTCACTGATGACGTTCATTCTGCTCTTGTCCAATCCCCTCCTGGTTGCACTACCTTTATACGCCGAGGTAAGAGCTTCAAGAACATTATCAGGATTCCGAATGTTTCCATGAAGCACTTTTTCATTCCTAAGCGATGGCCTTAGGACAGCTATGTTTCCATCTTCCGTAATGTTGTCTGACACCTTCTTCCTCACATATTCGCGTTTCGGAACCTCTGGCACCTTTTCGGGTCCGACTTTGCGTCTCCGTCTGCGTTTGACCACTTTGGGCGCATCTGAGGATTCGACTTCAAGTATTGTGTCTTTTGTTGCTTTGGCATCTGCTGCAGCTTTCTTTGTGGTTCTTCTTCGCGTACGATTTTCTGGAGGAATAGCTCGAGGACTGTTTTCTGCTCGACTTGCAGTCCGGTGAAACAATCTTAAGGGAATGCCTGGATGAGATCTTAGCAGTGCTAATCTCTTCGAAGAAGCAATGATCTTGAACATCAATGAAGCGTATGTAGGTTCGCTTGGACCGCAGGTAGTGTGGGCTGTAAAAGGAGCGAATGAAGTCAAAAAGGGGCGGCTGTTGATGAGGCTACGTTTGGGCAGAATTTTATGTGACGAGACCACAAGGCTGACGCCAAAGTTCTGCCAAGATTCACCGCCCACCACCCAAGTTGCCCCTCAAGGTTCCAGAGCGTGATGAGATGCATGCGACTGAATCCACAGGCAACAGGAATTTGACACCGAATCGCATTCGTCTTTGACGCGGCTTCGATGGGCAGCATACCTTGAAGTGGTATTGCTTGCCGTACCAGGCTCTTGTAAACCACTGAAATTACACGGCAACACAATCAGCAACCATGGGGTCATTGCTACAGATCGCAAAACCCATGTCGGTGAAGGAGATCGCAGCGAAAGCTGACGACTTCGAGTTCAATCCGTTCATAGCTATTAAGTATTGGCTGCGAACCGCCGATACATTGTTGAGAGAGGTAGGCTGCTGATAGCTAGTTGAATCCATGGCTGACCTGGCAAGGCGCAAATATACGAGCAAGAAGAAAACGATCAACAAGCTTACCTTTTGCTGATGAGATACGCCACTCTTGTCACTGAGAAGCTTCCAACGCACCCATCTGCGGAAGATCCGGAGTATCGTAAGGGAATGAAAGCTGCGCGAAAGACGATCCCCTTTGTTCTAGATACCTTGGAAGTCCTCAAGCCTCGGATAAACGCGCGATACAATGCTTGGGAAAGGGCTTTGGAGCGACGGAGGGAGGCCAACTTTGCGTTGGAGCACGAGAGAACCAGATCACAATCACAAAGAGAGCTCGCGGCAGCTTCGGATCCGGCAGTGGCAGGAAATACCACAACTTTAGCAGCCGCGGAGAACAGTCAGCTTGCAGTAAAACTGGCGTCTAAGGAGATTCGGAGACGAGACGCTGCAAGAAGAGCGACTCGTCAAGCTGGAGTAACGGAGCAAGAGGAACACGAAAGACGCACAGCTGGACTTTGGGATGATTGGGAAGCGGCACTTTCTAGGGACAATTCCACCCAGGACGAAGACGAAATGCGCAGAGATATGGAGGCTTCCCGCCGACGGATGGATGGACCACACGATATTGTTCCTGATGGTGTCAGAAAGAGGGTATCAAAGCCCCGTCCTCTCCCAATAATTCCCGCGAAGAATGGCAGTGAATACCGCTACCCCGCCATTACAAAGTCTCAACCATTCAACTACGACGACCAACCCGGTTCACAATTTGTTCCTCGAGCCCCAGAGCACCTCCCTCCTAAGCCACCAAAAGAACCTTATCAAGACCAGGCCGTACCGCCACCTCGTCCTGAGAAAACAGTCCCTACTCCCCCGGAAGCAGATATGCCAAGTCTGAAAGCCCCACCCACATTCACTTTCCGTCCATCAGCTTATCTAGAGAACGGCGAGCCACTCAGAACGGTATTCTTACCTCAAGGAATCCGCTATGAGTTCTTGAAGTATGCCGAATCTAATACTCGACGCAATCTAGAAACTTGTGGCATGTTGTGTGGCACCTTGATCTCCAATGCTCTTTTCATTTCACAGGTCGTCATCCCTGACCAGAAGAGCACAAGTGATACATGCGAGACAACCAATGATGCCGCATTCTTCGATTACTGCGAGAAGGAAGATTTGCTACAACTCGGCTGGATCCATACTCATCCTACTCAATCATGTTTCATGAGCAGTGTGGACTTGCATACCCATTGCGCGTACCAGATGATGATGAAGGAAAGTATTGCAATCGTTTGCGCCCCGAGCAAGAGTCCTTCGTGAGTCCACTTTTCCTCTCCTTTCTGCAGCATGCACTAACTTTCAATAGATGGGGTGTTTTCCGATTGACCGATCCTCCTGGCAAACAAGCAGTAGCTAAGTGCCGCAATACTGGGCTCTTCCACCCCCACAGCGAGGAGAATATCTACACTGATGCTCTGAAACCTGGCCATGTGTTCGAGGCAGAGGGGATGGAGTTCTCGGTTGTAGATTTGCGGACTTGAGTTGGTGAGGGTGGCCATTAATCTTGCTAGGGCTTCGCTCTCCGGTGGTTTGATGCCACAGATGTGAAGAAACGAGATTTGCTTGCAGCACAGCGATGGCGTCAGGTTTGCTCCAGGGGTGATTTGGCACAAAAGGCTAATGGCCTGGCATGTGCGATTACCAAGCGCCCTTAGTAGAGCTAGATGAATCATAATGGTCGATAATTGAAGGTGTTTGAACAGTCAGCCTTCAGGTTAGAGTGGAAGTGTATCCGACTCTCAAGCACGCGATTAGGTTGAGATTAGTTTTGCATGCCTTATTTGCTCTTCCTTTCTGGTGTCTGGCAGCGCAATATATCATGATTGTTTACAAGACCAACGAATATCATTCCTACAAGTGTAAGGCTAATGGATCTTGATCTGCATCATCAAGCCTCAGACGATGGCCCTCAAAACTTCTGGGACCATCGCAGCTACTAGACCCAACACGGCCAGCACCTTGTTATCCTTATCCTTTCCCGCGCCACTTTTCTGGACCGTAGATGTCGGTTTATATGACGGTGCTTGTCCGCCAGTGGGTAGGTCCGGTGGACGTGCACATGAGCTCATGTGCACCTAATGTTCACCCGACATTTAACCGTAGACCTTATTATCAAAGTAAAATCTCAGTACTTTTAGAGTACTGCTATAGTATTGCTATAGTACTATAATAGTACTTTAAGTTTGAAAGTACTATAATAGTATTATAAGATATATCCCCAATGCGGAGGGCTCCCACCGCCCCCCAACCCCCCGGACTAACTTTAACCCCTAACCCTCCTAACCCTCCTAACCCTTAACCTCCTAACCCCTAACTCTCCTAAGCCTTATTATTTTCAAAGTACTATAGCAATACTATAGCAGTACTTTGAAAGTATTGCAAGAGTACTGAGATTTTACTTTAATAATATGGTCTACGGTTAAATGTTAGGTGAACATTAGGTGCTGAAGTCCTCGCTCTGAAGTCAGGCAAGCGAGGTGCACATGAGCTCATGTGCACGTCCACCGGACCTGCCACCCGCTTGTCCGCCACCAGAATTCGCGATCCCCACACTCGGTGTCCCTGAAACCTGTCGTCCCACGTTCTCCTCAAACTCACCCTGCGCTATCACGTTTCCCGCTGGTAGGTATTGGCAGACGACATACCAATTCTCCGTAGTCGGGTTTGGGAAGCCTGGCGCTATTCTGTTGTCACTTTAAATTCCCTGAATGAGAAGAATGAAACCTACAGCATAGCTTCCTCCCGCAGCCAACTTGAGTTGTTCCCTTCCATACGAGTTGTGTAAAATGGCTAGTACTTTCTGAGAAGCTAGGGTTATTCCAGTCATATTTCACGCGCTTCAAGCCCCAGGCATCAATGGAGGCTACGAGGGTGGTGTATCCTGCTGCTATGTTCTCGCCTGGACCTGGGTCACCAGGACCTCGCTGATTAGGTCAACCCCGATCTTCACAGAGACGCAAAGGACGGGTCATTTACAGAATGCTGGAACAAGCACTTCGATACCCACGCCTGGCTAGTGCCCGCAAGACTATCGCTCCACGTTAGGGGCGCAGCGCTATGTTCAGCTCGGTACCAGTTATGATCACTTATAACCTGGCTCTGGAATTCATTGTCATTTGTGAAAGCAGGGTCGGTGCTTTGCCTAGATGAGAAGCGAAGCGGAACAGGAGTTGGAGTGGAGTCCAATACTGTTGAGTTCTGAGCAGATGTTTGAGGGGCGAGGACCCAGAGTAAGATTAGGCCTGTCTGGAGTTTTGGTTTGCTCTTGGACGGCATTGCAATTTGCTCAGGATATTGACGGATGGCAGGTGTGTGCTGAATCGAAGGAGAGGAGAATGTTGAAGTAGAGTAAGGTGGAGGTGATGTACCTAGATCTGTAGGTACTTATGTACTGAGTGTGGTTCACGTGATTCAAAGGCTTGCTCCGGATCATAATGGACTTTGAACAATACGTTATTGGACATCAACGCTTAGCCCCCCAATTGAATATCTACTTTTACTATTACATTCCGAGTGATTAGCCTCAACGGGTACAGCCAGGCTTAACATTTGAATCCCATGCAGAACGCCTATCTACTTCTCATTGTTCCCTTTATATCATTGCATCTATCCCACAGAACGCTTGATCAAAGTTCATCAGGGCAGCCTTTACCCTTCGACTGCGAGTTGAGAAGGCAGAATTGTTTTGTGATTGTAATGTGGAGTACAAAGAGTCGACATCGTTTAAGAATACTTCGATGCGTTGAGGAGTGTACTTGTCGTTATTGACGACTCTCCCTCCGATCTCCTCGAGCCTATACGACAAGTATCAGTACCAAGGTTTAAGCTTCTGAACGTTGTCTCACCCTTGTACCGAGTTGTTGACAGCGATGATAGAGTACTTGTCGGGTTGGGGCATCGTGATAAGACTAAAACTGACGTGGAGGAAACCTAGCTCGGATGAAGAAGTATCTTGAGATAGTTAGATAGTTCATGCATGTGGCTAATACCGCAGTATAGTGTGGATAAAAGTTGCGTTTCCATGCGCGTGCCACATCGCGGAGGGCAAGCGGTCCCTTTATGTTTCTTCTGAAAGGCTGAGAACCTTTACCGCACGCCGCTTAAAGGCACGAGACCGGCACAACTTCACGATACAAAACACATGAGAGTCCGGTAAGTCGTGAGGAGCTGGGAAGGTCACGGTGGCGATGGATAGTGCCATAGGAAATGATTCGCGCTGGCGCAGGGGTACTCGAATGGAAAAAGTCCACGAGCCAATTAATACGCTTGCAAAGCGGACCTGAGACATTCCATGCCCACCCACAACTATGTGCCGCCCGGCGCTCCTTCACCTCCATAACTCAACGCTCCTTTGCTTGAGTTTAACTCTTTTGTTTGCAGCATGTGGGGGATGTTTATGGTGGCGAACCCCTTTTCCAACTCCCTCCCCTATGGATTCGCTTAACGCCCTTCTGCCAACTTTTCCCATGGCGCCTCTCACCGAGCCCAAGTTTCAGCATATTCGAGTCAAGCGAGCCTCAGCCCGCAAAATACCCAGCGGGCTTGCACCTCCGATACGCCCCAATTGCTTTTATCTTCCAGAGCGTCTTTACCGCGTCTCGGGGAGGCGTCCCTACTGGTTGATAATTCGTGGGGGTTATAGATCACGACCACGATCCAGGAACGGGAGCAGGCTTCACCACCACCGTCATATCGTGCCATTTCAAATGGAAAACGATTGATAATGACGGCGAATTCGTGGAGTTGAATGGATTCTGGTTTTTGTTGCCAGCTGGGACGGTGCGAAGCATCAATACAGAACGATAGATTAGTCGACATGCAGGTAGGCAGAGTCGTGTCTGCCTTTGGGATGTGCCTGTGGATCAGCCTCCTGATTGTTACAGAGAGTGGTCCAGGTCTTTGAATGCAGCAACTTGCGTCGTGGCGTTTCTTGTGTAACAGCTGGTGTCTGGTGGGGGCCTGTGAGAAGCGCTTCGGCTACTTCTGCGAGTCTGTCGGCTTGCGTGTTCGGCTCGGTTCCAACTCCCAAAGGTCAGGAGACATCTTCGACTCGTAAATATAGACGGCAACTCCAAATGGACTAATTCTTGATAATTTAGCGCTAAAAAGACGATACAAGTTCAGCGGCAGTTGAATTCAGTCGTCATGACGTAGCCGCTCGCCTGAGACTCCGCTCCTGCTGGGACTTCTGGCATCTCTTATAATTGTAGGCATTCTTCTCAGGCAGCGTGAAAGTGGTTAGTATTCCCAATCTCCCTACAGGTGTGATAATATATAATGTAATTTTGAAGCTTACATCGAGAACGCAGAAATCAACAATAACAACGGATAAGGCTCGACTACTTGTATACGTTCTCTCACTGCTCTCAGGAAAGGAGATGGACGGAAGGTGGACGAGAAATCGACTTGAAATGGAAAACTCCCTTGTTGCCTCTTGAGTCAAGACTTCGCCACCTTAAAGCCACGACCAGATGGTTTTAGCGAGGCATTCCTAGTAAAATGGTTCTTTCCATGATTGGATATCGTCGAAAGTCATATATTGCTTATCTCAACTTCATTTAGGGGCCAGCAGCTCACGTGATAGATTCAAGTTCAGAATGTCTCCAACGGGCGCCGAATACCACTGTCCGAGTGTATCGAGTACTCTTCTTCGAATACTAGATCCTGAGAGTGGTTCTTGGGTAGGACTATGCATGTATGTCTTCGATTTATACGGAAACACTTTTCGTGAGCTAGCTAGGTATTAAGAGTCGTTAGAAACGGAGTTCGCAGGTTACCAGAACCATCTGCATACAAGCGATTCAGGACATAGATAAGGAAGGTAATATTTCTATGTATATGGCTATGCTAAGGAAAATCCGACTATCAAATATCACTAGATGCGTAAAGTAAGAAAGCTGCGATGTTGAAAAAAAGTCCACTCCAATACCTTTAATTTAAGGTAATGAATCGATCCATGCCCAGCCCTATGAGCTTGCTTATGGCAAGTCCATAAAGACATCCAGGAGTTTCGAGAACTTTGGAGTGCCCAGACCCGTAACTGGATCCCAACCCTTTACCGCACTGAAGCCATTGGTGTTGCAACCCGGATTGCTTCCCGTGGTAATCTATCATCATCTTGTCAGTGAAAGCGTACACCAAGGCACAGCAGTCAGGTAACTCACATCAGTAAAGGCATGTGGATTCTTGTATAAGGTCGGGTTGATGAACCCAACTGTGCTCTTACCTGCACCGAGACGTTTCTCGTTGATCAGGTTGATGATGGAAGCAAAGACAGGAGCAGAAGCACTGGTACCGCCAACAAAGGATGGTTGACCGCCGACGTAAAGAAGGATGTTCAGACCGACAGCCGAGACGTCAGGGTATCCTCGGCCAGATTGGTTGAAATACGGGTTTCCGTAGGAGGTCAGGTTGTAAGGAGGTGGAGTTTTCTTGAAGTACTTGGATAATGTGGACTGTTGCCAATCTGGGGTGGGCCAGTAGTTACTGAAGCCGCCTCCAGAATAGTACCCCTCATTATCGACAGCGACGGCAGTCTCGGTCTTATCGTCAGGGTTGATCTGCAAAAGGTAAGAAAGAAGCTTGATACAAGACTCGAAACGCCGGGGGATTTCTTACCTGAGTCGCTCCGACAGATGTTAGATAGGGACATGAGGCGGGAAAGCTCGGAGAGAATGCTCCAGGATCGCCGTTGTAATTGGCGTCTGATGGTATGATGCATTCGCCGCGGTTGCTAACTCCACTGTCGCCCGAAGCGTAGACAACCGTTGTGCCTTGCAAGCCTAATTTCAAATACTCAACGCATTGGCGATTTTCGTAGAAGAAAGAGAACGTGTTTTCTCCTAAGCCGTAAGAGACAGAGATGACGTTTGTTGGCTTGTAGGCACCACACATTTCCTGTTGAGGCCAAGTCATTCCAGTCCCATTTGCTGCACTGGGGTCTTGCGCTGTATCGGGATACAGGGGGTCCAAAGTGGGATCATCACCCCCTTCAAACGTGCAGTAAGAAGCGTCAAGTGCGTCTAGGAATGTATCGCCAAATCCTCCGGAAGATTCGAGTGCTACCAGATCATCCACTTGGAACAAGACAGCTTCCTGGGGATGAACCAATGGCAAAATGATGGACATATCGAGCAGAGATTCAACACCGATTTGCTCGGAGCCATCCCAGTAAAACGGGGCGACACCACCGTCAATACCTTCCAAAGCTGGGTGGCTACCTTTAGGAATATGTGGTGCAAGAGCTGCAAAAGTCAGATCAAGATCTTCCTGATCGTACCAGTCGCCGTCTTCGAAAATGCCAATTTCGTTGCCCGTATGCTTTGAGCTGCCCTTGGGAATATTGTACAGCTCTAAAGCATGTCAGCTGAATTACCCAAAAGTTCACATGCTTGCGCAAAAAGGTATGTGTAACTTACTTCGTAGACAGTCAGGTGTCACAGCAGTATCTAAAAATAGACGAGTTAGTAATCGTCCCACTCGAACCGTTTCTACGACTTGCAGCCTGGAAACAGACATGATCAAGGGTTACTGCTCGGAAACGAGGTTGAACAGGAATGTTCGCTCTCTACTTACAACACGGGGTTGTGCTTCCATCTGCAGCGAATGCAGCCGGATCTAGAGAGATATTCGCTGGTTTGACGTGGGGTGGAAAGCTGGCTGGGGAGGACTTCGCTGATCCGCGCCTTTGTTTGGCGGCTTGACTCTTGATCTGGATGGTAGATACAGTTGGAGAGATGAAGTCGACATGAGGATGGACGCCAATGGGAACGTGATATTCATCGCATCCAATGTGCAATGCCTCTGTCTCGGAGTGCTCGTAGACGTGATATTCCGTGGAGAGAAGCGATTCTAGCTCCTCAATCGTAGCGTCAAATTTGAGATATCCCTGGCCGGGAGATACTCGGTGGCGATCGGTGTCTATCCCCGAAGAATGGAGCCAGTCCCTCACCGATCCAATTGACTCGCTTGAAGGCCTGAAGAAATCACCGACTTCTTTTGCACTCATATGCTGCCCATACTTGTCCGACATAGGATCGGACAGTTCCATCAGAAGCTCATGGGCGACATCTAGGTTGCTTTGGGAAAAACCAATTCTGACAGGTAGCGTTGTCGTGGGTGGTGCCCGATGTCGTCTCACCAGCTGAGTAGAATGTGTCCGTTTCTCGTGAAGGACATGTCCATTGTGCGGAGTGGGGACTGCGAATGAAAAACCTAGAAGGAGGGTAGAAGTGGCTACGGTAAGGAACCACATTGTAGCGTTTTCGAAGCAGGACTCTGGTTGTTCTTGAAAACCTTGGAGTTCTAAGCTCCCATTGAGTGTGTCGGTCCGCCTTATTTATATTTTCATACATTCCTGGATCTCTTCATGCCCCGATGATTTCTGTCGACATGTCCAAGCTTGCTAGGGAGCTGATGCAGCTCGTATGCTGAGAGAGGTTTAGCAGACTGACAACTTCCATCGTGTGATCTGATCTCTAGAATACAAACGTCTGAACATCATGATAACTATGGGGTAAGAGATAAGGACTCGTTGAAGAATCGCTGTTTAGGAAGGACTGAGGGTTTGGAGTCTTGGCAGTCAGGATTCAGCACCCTGGTGTCACAATACCAATGTACAAACAAGCAGAAGTGCCAAAGGATATACAACTTTCCAGGAAGGTCCTTGACGTAGGCTTGGAAATGCAAATACGACACTTGAACGTTGATATGCATAATCAAAGCTACTAAGAGCTGCTCTGGAACTGAAGTTGATTTAAGCATCAGCTACGAGTAACCGAGTATCTCATCTTAATGTACCACGTATGTGACCTCATACATTGGTCGACTGGCATTTGGATTTCAGAGGCAGTGCTAGCCTAGCAGCCTACTATCGAGAAAGTTGATGGAGAAAGAATCCTAGGATTGAGGGGCTCCCCTACTGTGAGAAAGTCTATTTATTGCGCAATGCCAATCGAGAATAACCTAATACGGTAGATCTAATAGTGATACTCGCACCTGATAGATTTATGATAGATTCATGACAGGCTCACTGATGGCGCCTGCACTTGCACTTAGGATTGCGCTATTGCAGGATTCGTTGACCACATGAGCTTTTGAGGAATAACAACAGGGTGTGAATGTTTGCAAGGGGACGATTATTTGGTAGAGGGGTTCACACGACATGGATGTACAGTAACCATACTCATGTTTACCACAAGTTTGAAACTGTGGATCAACTATGACCCTTTCGGGCTGAGAAGAGGAGCCTCGATTACTGTCGCATGTCTCTATTATTAGGTGTGAATGGACTACATCGAAGGTGTCTAAGGAAGAAACCATTCTGGAAGGTAGAGGAAGTGTGAACCGTAAGGTTACAACACTAGCCTAGCGTTTGTGCCTCAGGAATAAGACAAATACGCCCATACAGGCCCACAAATGCTGTGCCGTTGGAGATCTTTCTGACAAACTTCTGAAAAACACGAGTACCTAGGTACACCAAGTACTAGGTAGCCAGTATTCATGGGTCTGAGATTAAAACAGGCAGGACGAAACACCATTTCCTTCGTACAGTGGTTCCTCCACGAGCACGTCCATCGGATACTCCTGCCTAAAGTGAACAGCTTTTCGTTCGGTACCTAGGCAGGCCATATCCAAAATCTCGTGGGCTGGGTACCTTGCATAATGCACAAATACCCGAAGCTAAGATGCCCCGAAGAGGAAGGCTCAAAAATTGGGAAATTCGCAGCTTCCGAATCTCGTGCTTGGCTGCTTGGCGCAGACTAGTAATGCCTCAGGTGACTGACCATCAAACCTCTCTACTTCGACAAACGTTTGATACCATCTGGTCATGCTTCGTCACTTTCGTACTCTTCTCGAGGAAAATAAGTTCGCGCGTTGGCTGCAGTCCGTGATAGGCAAACTGCGACGCTGTTGCTTCGGACGGTCAAAGCTCCAGTTTTGATGCTGAAGTGTCAATGATGGAACACTTGCGCAAAAGTTGCGATGTGCAACAAACGCGGTGTGCGGCTTCGGTAGGGGCACGGTCACGTGAGCGAGGCAATTACTTGATGATGACTCACGTGACCTTATCCAATGTAGAAGTCGCAGAGAGAAATATGACTACTATCTACAGGGTGGAATAAATGTTAGGCGAGTCCAAATATGATCGATAATCCGAAGTGGTCTGACCAATCACCTGGTCAAGGTAGCTGGTTTTGGTCTCTAAGTGGCCAAGTTCCATGGCGTCACTTAACATTTATTTCAATCTGTAGGTCGTATGGCAACAGGCCCTGTAGCCCCAAGTTGATTCCGCTGCGGACGCCACGTTAGTTTCTCATCAAGGCCTACTTTGCCGGTTCCCGAAAAGTCTGCGGGTTGCCACTCAATACACCTGAACTTTCAGGTAGAGACTCTCTGCGCTTGCTTGGTATATGATGAATACATTGATATAAGCTCGCATAACTGGTAACGTATTAAATGGAAAAGGCAGAATGAATTGATGATAAAAGAGGTTTCCGGCCGTCTATATACGCTCTAGGGCGTACCCCTGAACTACGCTGAAACGGGCTGTACCGTACGATTTCACGTGGTCCGTCCATCTGACATAGTGTTTTTGCTGGAGGATACATACAATTTAGTAACAGCTCATGAGAATACCAGCAAGGGACAGACAATCTACTTCGATACAGCATCTGATCTTAAGTCATGGATTTCGGTATTGCAGAAGTTGTGAGGTTAGTCACGTGCGTTAGCTTGCCCCAGCGCTTGAGGACTTACCTCATTTACAAGTCTTTAGACCTCTTCTCTCCTCAAATTTGATGCATCAAATATAAAGCACTTTAAAGACCTGCAACGAACACGTAAAACGTGATAGTTCTTGCGGTCAGGTCTTGAAGTCCGTCGTAGAAGCAGACTCGAATCAAAACATTTCGATTCTACTTCTCCCACCAGGCCTAACTTCTACAGCATCAATTCTCAGACCCATTTCCAAACCGCCATTCCAAGAAACTCGCTTGTTAATCTACCCCAAGATAACGAAACTTTACAAAAAAGGGAAAACAGGAGACTCCATCAAGGCGTCCCACCCTCCTTCCCCCTTACCCCCTTTCCAGCATCCCCCACAACCCCCTTCATAATCCTCCAAATCGTCCTCCGACTTTCCACCACCGGCCACACAACGCAAATAATCATACTGCACCAGACCCAAATAAAACTAACAACACACCACCCCACAAACGCGTTCTTACTAAAAATCCACTCTCCACCGAACAATAAGAATGGCACAAACAGGATCGCGACCGCTAGGAACAGGAGGTTGAATCCGACCGCGAGACGTGTTGCTCTCTTTACTTCGGCCAGATCCATGGGCTGGATGTGGGACGTTTCGAGGAAATCGACGATTTCGTTGCCAGTTTTGACGATGGTGTCTGGAGCGGGATCAGAGGGAGGCTCAACTGGGGCGAGTTTTTCTGGGTCGGAGGTGGTGATATTTTTCTCGTCTCCGTTCAATGCCGGTGCAGTTTCGGGAGGAGGGGAGGAAGATTGCGGAGTATTGCCTTTGGTATGTTCGGGCGAGACGCCGTTGATCTTATTTGCGCGCGCGATGTGTTCCTCGTTCGTACTTTCGAATTTGCCAGGGAAGAGGAGGGAGAGGACGACGGCCATCAGGAATCCCATTCCCCAGGAGGTCACGTTGCCTGCTACGGCGTTGGTGGCGTCGCCTGTGGTCGTCACGTTGATCTCGCCGGAGCGGAGATGCGTTACTACGAACCAGGCTATGAGGCCGGAGAAAAACCCGATCCAGGGACTTAATAGGACGGCGATGGTGCTCATGCGACTCCAGAGCAGGACCAGACCAACGGGGATAGAGGCACCGCCAACGATAATCCCCAACACGGTAAGAAGCCATGTGAGGTTGATACTCGCCGCGTTCAAGATACAGCAGAAAGCTGCGAGCACCACCGCGTAAAGAATGATCCCGTAATGAGAAATCCGGACAAGTTCACTCGATGTAGCCTTCGGTCGAACGTACGTCTTGTAAACATCAAACGTCAACAAACTACTCACGGCAATCAGCTCCGCACTCGTAGAGCTCGTAACGGCCATGAACAGCAACAACAACATTAGCCCAGCACCACCTTTCCCTAGTAGCGCAATTGCCGTCGCTGGACTGGACAACCCGGCTCCATTCTGACTTGCGCTTAATGGATTCGGGAAGGTAGGGAAAGAAGGGTTAGAGGTGAGAGCTGCACAGCCAAGACCCATAGCTGTAGCGAAGCCGAATGGGATGCCGTACCAGGCTAGGCCGCCGAAGATGTAGGCTTTGACACTTGTTTCGGGGCGGGAGGCGATTGCGCGCTGCCAGTACGCTTGATCTAGCCAGACGGTGCTAAAGCCAGCCACAAAAAGATCGACCGCGAAGACCAAGCCACCATTAGATTTGAAAGTGAGATAGGAGCCTTCGTGATTATTTGGTATAGGCATTTTGATGCTAGCTTCAAGGAGGAGGTCGTAGAATTTTCTAGGAGAGCCGACGGCGGGGTTGGTACTGTAGATGGAGAAGCCGAAGACAAAAATAGAGACGAAGAGGATGGCGGTGTGGGTGTAATCTGCTATGAAGGTGCTGCGTAATCCACCAGCAATCACATACGCAGCTACCACGAGCGGGATCAAGAAACAGGCGGCGTAGACATTGACTCCGCTTAACGCAGCAACGACTTGACTTCCTCCAAGCACAAGGCAAGCGCCAACCAACATGTTCGTCGCCCATCCATAGAAGAGATACGTGAGGTGGGCGATAGTTCCGTGGCGGGAGAGGACGATTTCCGGGAAGGTGTGGGCACCGGGACAATTAGCTTTGATCTTTATAGCGATGAGGGCGAAGAGCAGGATTTGCCATGTTCCCATAGCACCGTACCACATTGGGCCGGAGATACCATAGGTGTACGCGAATGTGCTGGACGTGAGGAGGGTGGCAGACCAGGTCCAGGAAGAGACAATTCCGGCCGCAATCAGGCCGGGTTTCACGCTTCGGGAGGCGGTATTGAATTCTTCGGCTTGGTGAGTGCTGTAGGATGTATAGCGATTCTGGAGGTAGGTGATTGCGAGCCTGAAGGACTGTCAATGGCTGAAAGTCTTTACCGTGGGAACACTTACATGAGAAGCGCGAAGAATGCTCCAATTCCAACGACAATACCATAGCCTACCCCGCTATCCAGAACTTGGATGCCATCTGATGCAGCCATCTTATTAAACTCGAGATAAAAGCAGAGTCACTGCACTGACAGTGTGATTTCACGCGAGAAAGAGAGTGTAAGAAAAATCTGGGCGTCGGACTATATATATAACATCGTGAAGTCGAGATAGGCAGTTACCTAGATAACATGAACCTCTTACTCACCATCCATGTAGATGTGCTGCACCATTGCAAGGTTTGATATCGCTACAAACTGTGAGTACTTATCAACGTCTGGGAAACACTTGTCTACTTGTGATCGGCGTCAATGACGCGACCTGATAAGGATGCGGTGACATCTTTTCGTCGTGCAGATCGACGGGCAACTACCCTGAGGGTAAACGTCGTACAGAGGGATTTAATGAGAACATGGCACGGATTTCCGATCGGGATTTGGTACGGCGTCGCATTGAAAGGAAGCGAACTGCCGTGGAGAGGTTATGGTGAGGTTAGGATATAGCTGAGAAGAGTGGGATGAGATCGGCCAAGTAGGCTTGCACGTGACAACACTCCTGAATTGAGACGAAACAAGGTGATGTCTATCGACGAGAGGAAAGCTTAGACTTTTGACAACAGAGTCCGACATTCATCCCAATCTAAATGTCTGATGACTCGAAGCCATTTGATTATACCAATCCTCCCCGTATCTCTCCACAAGATCATCGTACTTCGCATGCTGATTTCCGTACTTTTCACCCTTTCGTAGCACAGGCTCACCATTTGCATCGTATAGAATACAATCCATTGGTAGCCAACTACCTCCAACTCGTTCTATCTTGCTATCGACTTCGGCAATCAGCAGCATGAAGATCATCCTGTCAATGTTCGGATCTCTGTTATCCACTGTGAGGAGCCCGGTGCAAGTGTTACCTTTAAAGCGGTTATCGTGGGCATCGAATCTCCAGGACAGGTAGCAACTGTCACGCATGTGAACTTGCGTATGGCATGTCAACCCTTTCCGTTTGAGAATTCGAATCGGAATCGCCCAGGCAGAGACGTGGATGAACTGGCTAATGTTAGTAAGGCTGTTGACTTTGGCATAAGTATCGTGGAAAGTGTTCCAGTCCAAGACCTTCCCATCTGCAAGCTCGATACTGATTGTAGCATTGGGTGTCTGATCCAACCCATGAATAACTCCCATGTAGCTGAAAAACAAATCTCCATCCCAACCAACCCAGGACCAGCTCGGAAGAGATAGGACCCTTTCGGCGTCACCATACAACCAACACATAGAAGAAAGAAGCTCGGCGACGTGATAATCCCGTGGACCTGACTTTTCCGCTTGATCAATGGCCTTTGGCAAGATTGGCGATCCCCAAAGATTCCGAACACGATGGGGACCGGTTTCGAAAGCCTTTGCTATTCCCAAGAAACCATTAAGCTTGTCCGAGGTATACGTGAGCGATTTGACAGAAAAGTCGATGATTCGATCGAAGATATGGAGCGCCTCATGACCCACACCCCCAGGAAAGACAACAATCTTGCCATCGAGGTTATTGAAATATTTCGGATCAAGCATTTGGCCATCCTCGGTGTGCATCTCCGATAGTGGAATATTGAGCGACTCGTAGCTATACATCCCACCACATTCATAATAGACCTGCTCATCTGTGAATGTAAGGCGTCTTCGGGATAGGTAGGCTTCTTGAAAAGTCCACCCCCGAGTCGACCAACGGGACTCTTTCAGTACTTGACGTGCAACCGATCCAGGGCTGACCAGTTGAAGCTGTCCAATCTTGGCAACAGGTTGAGGGCGACGAGGGCAGCTTACTCCAGGAAGCCCATATCCTGGGCCCACTCCAGCAGCTGCGACGATGGTGACTTCTGAGTCCTTGTAGATCGAGTCCATGTGCTGTATCTGGGACATTGCTTGCTCCTTGTTTTGTTGATTGATGCAATAGCGATCTATCCACAGATATCGGTATCCCAGTTTGAGAGTAACAGCAATTGAGTCTTCAATGGTTGGTGGAAGATCGGCTCCTAGTTGTTCGGTATATAGAGGTGGACGTTCATTCGCACCCCACATGTAGCTGAGAGTGACATACGGAAGAGAATCTGCGGGAACAAGGTTGCGAGTCCGACAGTCAAGGAACTTGAGATACTGCACAGTCGTTCGATCTTGCGAGGAACAGCTAGTTGTGTGCATCTTTCCGCAGACTGTCAACCAGTCTTTCAGAACATCGTAATCAACAATGGACGAATCTAGGATTCGAATAAAGTTGGATCCGCTGGTTTGTGGAATGATGAATTTGCCAGTGTGGTCGGTACGGTGCTGGCCACGGTCTTCCATCCTGAGAATAATCGTAGGAGGAAGGTCTATGAGCAGAGGATAGTAGTATCGTATCCATGATGAGTTCTCGGATGGCAGAGACTGCAGTACATAGTTGTCGGGTGGCTTTGTCCGATTCTCAGCCGGTATCAAATTTGCCAAGGCGTTACAAAGGACGCAAGCATCAATATCCCAATTCTGTACTGGTCCTAGACCCACGACATCCTGACTCTCTCCTTCATACTTAGGAGGTTCTCGTTTGCCGAAGAGAACGGCATCGAAATCGATGAGCCTGCATCTGTCGCACAGATGCTCTGATGAGTCACGACCTGCGGTACTTGGGGCGGGATACCTTCTATTGTCACGACGAGGTGCATCGTCTGAAGTCATGTCCTCTGAATTCAGTTTACTGATCTCCATTTATACCGAGCAATTGAGAAGCCAGAAGTACAAGACCAAAATGATAACGAAATGGGGAGAATGGTTTCAGTAACCGCTTGGCTTGAATCCTTCAAAGCGAGCTGCACGCGTGAGGCGCTGTCTCATGCTGGCCCATCATTGGGCGTTGTTGCAGCTGCCCAATCATGAAACAGACCCACCAAATCTATCGTGGCTTACAGGTAACAGGTGGAAATGTAAAAGAGCATAATGGGGTGAAATATGCTGAATCAGAGAAGATCAATTCTCCCTATGTTCCTCGATGAGCCTGCGAAGAACGGTGGTAGCTTGTTGCGCGTCGACTCGACCATCAGCATCCTTCCTCATCATCTGACCAACCAAAAAGTTAGTCTTTCCAATCTTACCGGCCAAAATCTGTTCGACGACGTCCATATCAAGGACGCTCTTAGCCAATTCCACATACTCTTCGTCGGATAGAGGTTTGAACCATAAGCCATGTCTATCGATGATCCCCTCTGCAGTAGTCTTGGTGTCCCGAATCCCAACTTCAAGCAACTCAGCAAGAACTTTCTTTGCAGTCCTCCCTGTGATCTTGTTCAAGGTCAGAAACTGTAGCAACTGAGCCAGATCGATAGCTGATATCAAACAGGCGCCGACATCCGTGATACCCAAGGGGTTTTCCTCGTTCGCCTCGGGATGAGACAGCCCACCCATCTCATGCAGAACCCAATTGCCACAAATTCTACCCACTTTGCTCAAATTCCCGTCGGAGCCGAGCAATTGATATGCATCGACGACTTTGTAAAAGTATTCGACACGACCTCCGTCATTGAGAGAAGCCAAAGACATGGCATCCTTGCTGGTGAGGCCATAGCTTTCAACCAAGATATTTATTTCTTCGTCTGGAAGAACGCCCATTGTTTGTTGCAGATGGGAGATAAGGTCACCTCCAATGACAACTGGGGCGAGGTCTGGGTCTGGCATATACCTGTAGTCGACTTCTCCTTCTTTGCCTCGCAATCTTTTGGTCTCAGTGCTTCCAAGGGTCCAACCTCGAGTCTCGCCTTCAATGACTCCTCCTGCCTCTAGAACATCAATTTGACGGTCGCGCTCTGCGATGATGGCATCCTCGACAGCTTTGAAACTGCTGAGATTTTTGATCTCAGTTCGTTGACCAAGTCCTTCTACACCACCATATTCGTGACCTCCTTCAGCATCCCGCTTTCGCACTGAGACATTGACGTCAGCTCGTAACCCTCCGGACTGCATACCTAAAACACAAGCATCGACAGCTTCCAGAATGGTTTGAACCTTTCGGACCAATGCAGCTGCTGTGCTGGGATGGTGGATTTCAGGTAATGTAATAATCTCGATCAACGGCAACCCAACCCTGTTGAAATCCAACAGATGTATGTCTCCAGGTTGCGACATTGTTTTCGCCGTATCTTGCTCCATCTGAATCTGTTTGATGCCAATTCGTATCTGATCACCATCCTCCTTGGCAATGCCGTCATGTGCGTATAGAGTAATGTAGCCATCCTTCGCGAAGGGTTCGTAGTATTGTGTAATCTGGTATCCTGCAGGCTGGTCCCAGTGGAAGTAATGTTTCCGATCAAACCGGCTTATCGTATTGATTTGACAATTCAACGCGAGAGCAGCTCGGACGGCAGGTATTAAGGTCTCTTTCTGGAAGATAGGTTGGGAGCCCGGCATCGCAACATCGAATAGTGCGACGTGAGTGTTCGGTGCATCATTAATTGTTGACGCGGCAGAGGAAAATAGCTTGCGTGATGTATTCAATTGCGCGTGTATCTCAATCCCAATTGTCAATTCCCAGTTGTCTAGCCTTTGGTCATCCTTCTTAGCCTTCTTCCCTGTTCCTTCCACCTTCCGCTGCTTCGCCTCGTCCTTCAATTGCTTCCGGAATGGAATCGAAATGTCTGAGGCGGTAGGAGTGCTCGTGTTCTTGGCTTGGGTTGTGTGATATCTCTGGGGATACAGATATTGTGCCGCCAGCCGATGTCTCATATGTCGAAGACATCCACGAACCGGGATCTGGCCACTAAACAGGTATCTTCGAAGAGCGACTGGGGTAAATCGCGCCATTGGAGCTCGAAGTCTGGTGAAGCAGGATTGGGTTCTATGCGGATGAAGTAGCTCCAGTCGCTGGAGAGCTATATAAGTCGAGAAACAGGATTGGGAGGCTCAAGGATGGGTCGAATGTCGGGCGTCTGCAGAGAATACAGAACTTCACAAGTCTTTCACCCGATTCGAGCAGCACTGCAGGTGTCGCGGGTTTGGGAAGGTCGATTGCTTGTGTTGCATGAACCAGTCTAGTCATACAGGACATCCAATTTACTTGCTTGAGTTTGCGTGGTGCCGAGCAGGAAGTGGGTGCATGTGTCTATCGTGTATTGGTCCCCGAGAACGCGCAGCGACGACGTACTGGACAATGACCGAGTAGAAGAGTGGCACGTCGCCCGGAATTAGAGGATGGAATGCTCTAGGCATCTGCATTAAGATCTGATGACGACGGCAGCAGCATTAGGGAGGGCGCGCGGGTGATTTGCTGTAAATTGGTGTTTGGTCCTCTTTTGATCTTCGATATATTTTCGAGTCGAGAAGAATCCAAACTGATCTCGGCCTCGGTTGCTGCTGTTGGTGGTTGCTGGCTCAGCTTGAGGTGCCTAACGAGTAAGGCTCAGGAGGCGGCACGGGAAATCTGCGCTTGGGCGGATCAACACCCCAGACTTCGCTGCTACTTCTCCCTATTCGTCAGTCCCAGCGCCCCAACAACGACTCGAAACCGCCCTGGAACGGCAGACTCTCGTATCAAGCGTCATATCTGACAAGATCATAGCTATATCGTGCCATTTATTCCCATATATTCGAAACTCTGCCTCCTGACTGCTCTCGATCATGCTCGTCGTCGCCCTCAATCTCTTCGCCTTCTCCGCATCAATCTTCACCAAACAATTATGGTCCTCACGCATAGCTAGTCTGCATTCACAGGACACCAACACACCGCCATAAGGTCAAACTCTACCCAGGTATGCCCTGCCATATAGCCCCGTAGATCACATTGCGCTGTTATATTCTTTGCTTTTTCCATTATAGGTTCTGAGCTGACGATGACCAGCTCGCCGCTTGTCCGACATGGCAACGAAATACAGCATTCCAACTGTGGAATCCATGCTGGGAGACTCAGAGGATGAGGAAAGGGAGGAATTAAGGGGTAACGAAGAGGAGTCCGCCAACGACGCCTCACATCGCCACTCCAAGACATCGCATGAGTCACTCATGATTGTCAACAGCAGGAAAGAGAGGCGAAGGAGGAAGCATCGAAGCAGCGAGGGTAGCAAATACAACAAGTCGAAACCCAAGAATACCGAATGGAGGAGGAATGGAACATCTGCGAGGGGTAATGGGTTTGAGGGTCGGGCTGAAGGTCCACGGTATCGTCACCGCCGTTCAATGTCACACCCAAGCGCCGGTTCGACATCCTCCTCAGAAGATGATGAACCAATTTCAGATCATAGGGCAGTGTTAGCTGCTGCCAGGGCACGATTGACCTCGCCATCAATGATGTCGACCTTTACAACTCAAACAACGGCTACCAATACATCAAGCAGCTCTAGTGGCAGCAATTCTACGGTCACGCAGATGTCTGTTGCCAAACGACCAGGTCTTAGGAAGAGACCTACAGGAGAAGCACCACTGTCCCCAGCCGTGCCAGACCCTCCAGATGTGTTTACATTCATGGATCAAGGAGGCCACCATACTGCTGCGGATGAAGAACCACACGACAAAGTCAAGGAGCAACGCCAACAACACCAACAAGGTGAGGTCGAGGAACATTCCGGTCGCGATGAAGAGGATGAAGAGGAGGAAGAGGAGGAAGAGGAAGCAGATGAAAGCGACGAGGAAACTCCGAGATGGACTCAAAAGCAAATTGAAGCCCCGATCGAATCTCACATGCCATCTGAACATGCAGGCAGTGCATCCTCATCCGCATCGAGCAGCTTTCACGGAGATGACTTCTCCGACCCACCTGCAGATAATGATACTGATCGCAGCACGAGTCCTGAGAGGAGTGTCAAAGGTCATGAGATCAATGAGCCAAGGCCACTGGAGACGATACCAGAAATTCCAGAGATACCAGGAGCCCCGGCTTCTCCACCACCAACGCCATCTCCAACACACACCGATAGAGCCTCAGCTAGGATGGCCTCGCAAATGGCAGCTGCACAACAACGGCAAAATCTCTGCGGGGCTATGGATCAATTCGGAACGCCAAATATGCCTCGTGGAAATGCTCAGCTACCTATTATTCCTCCATCGGTGCTGGGTGCTCGATACCATCAGCAAGTGGCTCAGAGACCATTACCACGAGCAGAAAAGCTACCAGTCACAGGCTATGAGCTTCTTGCCTCACAGCTTTCTACAAGAGCAGATATTGAGGATGGTACACGAATCAAACCTCTTTACAGAAGATTCGAAGCTTTGAATCACCGATTACTGTTGCATCTTCAAGATGAGCTTAGCGAGCTCGAAGAACAGCTGCATCGCCTCGATCATGCCGACACTCAATCACGACGCACAGATCGCCACATTATTCCTGCTTCGCGACGAGCAGCCGCGATAGCTGGAGGCGAACTGCAATGGCACAAGACTGATGTACTAGGAAGGATTGGGTTCAAGTTGGCTCAATACAGTGAGATATCCCACCCCTTGAGCTCTCATCAATGCTAACATGTTTCAGACCAGGCTCTCACATCATTTAACAGTACCCAATCCCTCGCACCTCCGACAATTGACGATATCGATCAATATCGAGAATACCTTGAGATGGAACAACCGATTCATGAAGTAGAGACTCATTTCCTTGACCCAGAAGATGACTTGGTATCACTTTCTTCTCAGCCACCGCATCATAAATCCCCATATCGTCGACACCATCGAGATTCTGAGTCTCCGTCACCAGAGGTATCATCGTCGGATCTTTCATCTCGGCAGTCAGCTTCTCCGAAACAGGACACCTTAGCGAACGAACCCCTAAACCGAGCGAAGGAGAATATTCCATCCATATTTCCAGCTCTTGCTGCAGCGATTGCAACATCGATCCTGCTTCCTATTCTGACTTTTACGGTGATCCCAGGCTTCATAGGAAGATTAACCGTCACTGCTTTAGTAGCTTTGTTCTTAATTGCTGCTCTTGTTCAAGCTCAAATCATAGGCAGAGAAGTACTGCTGGGACGTGAGGCTATGATGTGTGCTGGTATATATGGGGGCATCATGACTGCGATTGCTGGAATCATATCCTGAGCGTCTATCGCTCAAAGACTTGGCGAAGAAAATGAAGTTGGACTTTAAGTTATCTGTACTATGGGACATCCTGACCAAGGATTATAGGAGTTTGTATTGGAAGCTTGGATGTCTGCGCTGCCTTGGTTATTTTTTCACTATTATGATACCCTATCCGCAGTATGCGTTCCTTTCACTCTTCTTTCTGAGCCAGCAGCGCATCTTCCTTGCCCATCTGGGTCATTGCCAACGGGTTTCAAGCAAAGGAACATATGTATGATATCTTAACGCGCATCAAGTTGCATCAAGTCGCAATCAAATCAAGAAAGCATTTCAAAGCAACGGATTCATTATATTTATTCGGTTCATTATCCAGCAATGTAATGTCAGATGCCCACCATGCCATTTTAGCGTACTTTAGATATGCAGTTCACTATTGAGAAAAGAGATATATATGTGAATAATGTAATACTTGAGAGCAAGAGCAAACAAGCCTGGCAGTTCACGCTTTGTCCGATGTCAAAAAACGGTATTTAACACTTCAACGGGAGTGAAGTGAGAGATTCACGCTTTTGACATACACCTGTAGTTTTCGATGGGGTTTACTCCTAGACTCGCTTTTTGGGCCAACGACTTTTTGCTTTTGCTATCTGCAGAGTTGCAATATATATGGTTTATATGCAATTCTAGTCTATGTTTGGAAGCAAATAATAAAAGTAGAGTTTGGAACACATTGCTCTTCTGCCTTCCTTGTCTCCTTAATGTTGCACTTTTTAGCAGCCATCTAAGTTGTGTTAGTTCCGTGAAGTTTTATTGAGCTTTAAACAATGACCTTGATGGGGCTCTAGAACTGTGATTAATTTACAGAGAATTAGCTAGGCAAGTAACAGCAATTCTTCCAAATTACCTGAGAGAACCCCTATCCCTTAATGCAGGAATTCCAAGTCACTCGACGCTTGAAAGGTATTCTGAGATTTGAGATGGCTTGATGCTCCTATTTCAATCTCACAACACCTTTTGTTAATGCTTTATTCCCAATTCACCCATTCACCTGAGCCCCTTTTTCGTTTAGCGAGAGATCCTCGCAAATGCCATATCAGCAGCACTTAATAATTGCGTATGATCCTTCTCACAAGACGACGCACAGCTCGCGTCATGGAGTTCGTCAAACTTTGGATCGGTGCTCTCTGCAGAGAAGAAAGTGGAACTGCCTGTCCAAGAAATTCACACGTGGTCACGAACATCACCTCCCCCGCTTGTCCCCGCTCTTCAATGACAGCGTTCACTACTGATCTCTTATTTCCTTCACCCAGGATCATTCAGCTCCATCGAAAGTCAAAATTCTATCCCTTCTGCTTCGGAAAGTCGATGATAGATGACAAAGCAAGAATGACCGAGGTGGATGAGACACTGAATCGTGAGCCTCCAGTCGATGACCTGATTTCCAGGTATGTGCTTACGACTCATCTCCCTGCATACACTAATTACCATAGCTTCATTACTGAAGGCGGTTCCTACGACCGTGACCATGGCCCAATACCACAAATCAGCCCCTCCAAACACCGCGTAACCATCAACAGCAACGTCTCCAAACCACTCTCACTCAGCATTCATGATCTTGCCACCTCATTCCCCCAACACGGCATCATATGCGTATTACAGTGTGATGGGAACTGACGGCATACGATACGAACTCTTTTGAAAGAAGTTGAAAGGATTAATTGGGGAGATGGAACTGTGATGAATTGTGCATGGAATGGTCCGAGGTTGAGAGATGTTTTGATGGCTGCGGAAATGTATCGGAAGAATATTAAAGAGATGCAGGTTGCATTTGCTTGCCACCAGCAAGAGACGCAGGAGGATAGTTGGTACGGTGCGAGTCAGTGCTCCAAATAGTATTCAGTGATATTTTTGGCGCCGTATGAGAGGCCCATTGTGCGTACGAAGTAGTATATCTTGTAAATAATACGTACGAATAAAAATATTATATGGTACTACTATATCAAAATATCCTAAGAATACATGAGACCTATCAGCGCCTACAGCTAAGAGGCTTCACGATTGAACAACTTACAGAAGCCGGCTGCTTCGGAGGCAACCACCTGAAACCATCCAATCTCCCGCCCCAAATTCATCCCTTTTTTTCTCTGCCGAGGTGGGCTGCTATGGGCTTCGAGAATATTGGTCACGGGCACCATGGGAAATGGGACCTCCAAGGAAGCTAACAAGTGAAGAACGCCATGCTTCCGGTTCTTCATCTGGCGACTATGATATTTACTCACGTGGTCACATGGCCGTGGTATGTGGATTCAGTCAATGCTTACATAATATCCTAACAGCATAAGGTTCGACGCCTTGATGATGGGTGGTCGAAGGCGGATCCCTCCAGAAAAATGCCAAGACGGGTGTCCAAGAACAAACATTCTTTGTGAGGCATATTCTTTTCACCTTCGACAAACTCCAGTGCCAGATGCTGCAGCATTCTTCAACCTCCACGTTTCGATTTTTGCATCTAAAATAAAGCTTAGAATCAAGTCAAGGGTTGCACATCTCAACAAGCAACCGCCTGGAAAAAACAAAGTTCTTTCTCTTGGTTGGTATGTTTCTTTACGCTAACTTCCAAGTAGACCAAAGGACTTCCCAGGAGGAGTAATACACCTTTCTTCAGAGATTGTGCTCCCATTGTTGAGGAATGATCTTTCTGTATCAGAGCGACTTGTGGAACAATTTGCAGTGGCTAAAACAGTAAGTTAGTACATTTTGCAGATAATTGACGAAACTGACTTCTGAACAGCTTTGCCACGAGATAATGGTAAAAAGATTCAAGAAACAGATAGTTGGATACAAGGTATTAATGACTGGCAGCATGCATTTGGAGCATATACTAAGACCACTATGCCTAACATTCCACCTGTTGGATCAGAACCTGTATACACTAACTCCTCGATATCACGAGATTAGTAGCTCACGTGCCCTTAGTTCTTTGAAGATCAGACGCTTTCAGAGCTTGGTAGATCATGGGAAAACGCTGTTGGTCCTTTCTTCTCTATTGAAAGCTCGAGCTAATATAGCAAAAGACTTTTGGTGGAATAGTTTTCCCTCTCCACAACTGAGATGCTAGCACATTGCACGAAATGGCATTGGGTTGCCTAGTAGCAGAGTGGCCATCGTGGCGTTTTTTTTTGGCACTGGCCAGTTTGGGAGTGTGGGGGGTTCCATGCGCTTTCGCCATCACGACAAATATAAAGACGGGGACTACGACATTCATTGGCCTCTACATATGGCTTTCGTAGAAAGCTTGCAGCAATCCTCATTTTGGCAAACTATAGTGTTCAAATACGGATCCAAGGCGCTGATAGCACCTCGCATATTTAGAGCGCGGCACGAGTGGGTATGGGCACCCATTTAGCAAAATAAACTACCTATAAGTGGGTAGAGTAATAAGTATAGTTTTGAGAGGTCTACTAACTATAGCTATAGATACTAATAGTATACTCGACACGTATATTTCCGTTATATATATATTTAATTTAATTAAATAATTACTTAATTAAAACTATACGTAATAATATTTATTTTTTCTAGCTTTATTAAAACTAGTTTAGCTAATAAGAAAAGCTTATTTTACGCAATAAAGTAATCTACGAGTATTTTATACATTTTTAATACTACCCTTCCCACTTAACGAGTAATAAAATATCGATTATTTTTCCTATAGGCACCCACCTATATGGATACCCTTGGTCAGCCGCAACCCGTGCCGCGCTCTACGCATATTTGGCGTTTACTACGAAAAGGGTTCTAAATTTCCGTTCAGAAAATATGTCACTGCGACGCAAGTCAGAAATTGTGCTAAGAAGGGTAAAATCATTATATCACCAACCAACAGCTCGGCCGAAGATGCAAGGCAATTAGGTATCTTGACAGCACAACTAAAATCGGATATCGTGAGAACGGAAATCAGGATCCAGCACCTAGCTAAACAGCAAAGGAGACATGGTAGGCTCGACATCTTCGACAAGGCAGATTTCGATTACCATCTGATGTCCTTCAACTCCTGTAAGGCGGAGGCTGCGAATCCTTCAAATCAACAAGAAGCTTGGGAGGGCTTTGATGTGCTGAGGGAGTCACGATTCACGGACATTAGATGCCAAGCAAATCTTGCACTTGGAATTAATAAGTTAAGCGGGAATGCCAGGAGACGGCAAGCATTTCTAGAGAGGGCTTTAGAAGAGGCCAGGCCTTTATACGCGGCGGATCCCAGTGATGCAGTTGTGGCGCAGGTAATCAGGGATGCGGAGGCTGCGTTGGTAGCGGTTGCCATGGAGAGCGGAAGTCAGATGGATATTACATGATGGAAAGGGAAGAAGCTGCCCATTTTGATGGCTTATATTGATGAGCACTTCATTCTTACTCAGGTTGAATTAACGTTTGTTGTCTTTAGAAAAGGAGAGAAGCGGGGGGCGGGGAGTGGACAACTGCGGGTATTTTTGTCTTTTTCCTCGAGAGTAATAACCATTAGATACTACCTGCATTCTCAACCTGCTCCTGAACCTTATTGACTCAGTGCATGCTGCTTAAGTCTTGGAATTCTCTTATATGATAGCCGCAAACGATGGACTAAAAGCGCACTTACACAAAAAGCTATTATCCTCGCACTCTATCGCTGTCTCAAATATCTGACCTGCCATGTGATGACGAGGTGCTAGAGACCTAGTCCACCCAAACATAACATTCAGGGGTCAACGGATATTCTTCGCTGGGAAAGTTTCATCTACAGAGTGGCATGCATGTGCTGCACCCCGCATTTTAATGTCCGATTCATGTACGGATAATCTTCCTCCCTTCCCTTGCCTAAACCCGGCAGTTTTCTCCCACCACCCGAACCTATACAACAATTACCATAAAATCACTTCCTATGATGGGATCTTTTATTCCAGAAAGCCTCTGGGCCCCCCATATACTCGATATGTGTTCGCAACTTCTCAGAGATGAATGGTGAAGAAACGTGAAGATGCTGTTATCTCAACTGACCTCGTTCACGCTCCTCTTGAGCACAGCCCTAGGAGCAGTGACCCAAAACGGCACTGCATGTACTGTAACACCTCTCTCTTCCGACCCCAGCACATCTGGGACAATCGACGACACGCCCCAAATCCTCGCGGCCTTCAAACAATGCGGCAAAGATGGCAGCATATCGTTCCTAGACGGGACGTATCACATTAACCAAATAATGGACATCACGCTCATCAATTGCGACGTCTCATTGCGCGGGACCTGGGTCTGGAGTACTGATATCCAGTACTGGCTTTCGCATTCTATTTCGGTTGTATATGCAGGACGTAGCACGGCGTGGAGGATTGGTGGGGATAATTTCAGGATTAGAGGGTATGGGGTGGTGTTCGATGGGAATGGACAGAAGTGGTATGATGAGAACAAGAACCAGGGGAACCAGAATGGGAGGCCGATTAGTTTCACGCTGTGGAATGCGAAGAATGCGTTAGTGGATGGGATTACGTGGAGGCAGGTGCAGTTTTGGTGAGTTGCCGCTCCAGAAATTCGAGGATAAGATGAATTTTGAGAGTGGATGGCTGTGCTGATGGGAGAAACAGGCATACGTTCATCGCGCATTCTCAAAATATTACGATGACTAATATGGATATGAACGCGACGTCGAGCTCCCAGTACAAGACAGTGAATACCGATGGGACTGATACCTGGAATTCGAAGGACATCGTGATCTCAAACTGGACGGTGACTTGCGGAGATGTAAGCAAGCCTGTCGAGGATTGTTAGGCCTCAGAGAATTCCTCGCTGACATTTCCAACATAGGACTGCATCTCAATCAAAGGAAACAGCACCAATGTCCATGTAAGCAACGTCGTCTGTCATGAATCAGGCGGCATGTGTGTCGGTAGTATTGGAAAGGATGCCGGGACACCAGACTACGTCGACGACATTGTCTTCGATAATATAACCCTCGTCCATAGCAGCAACGCCGCGTGGCTAAAAACATATCCAAACGGGGCAGGCCATATTCGTAACGTCACGTTCAGCAACATTAAGTTCACGGACGTCAATCAACCGATCTACATCTCGCCTTGTATTTACTCGTATTCCAATTGCGATGCCTCGAGGCTGCAGATCTCGAATGTGCGGTGGGAGAATATTTCGGGGACCGCGAGATATAATGTTGGTGCCGGAATTCATTGTAGTGGGGCTGCTGCTTGCCAGAACTTGACTTTTGCGAATATTGATATTAAGCAGAAGAATGGCGACGCGGTGGAGTACTTGTGCTCGAATATTGTGAACCAAAAGACGTCGGGGCTTGCGTGTACGGGGTCTTGTCCTGCAAACCAGCCGCAGCAGCTTCATCATAATTGAATTGTAGTTTGGCCGGTGTATCTTGGAGTTATGTTGCAGGTAAGAAATGAAAAGAGACTTCCGATATATTCCTGGAGATGTTGCTTCAAGACAAGTTCTGGGCTAGGGGTGGGTTAGGAAATACTTACGTTTGATCGACGGAACATGGCATGTGAAAGAAGACCTACCGTTATGGTGCATTGACTAGATCAGATGAATAAGTGGGAGTAGGAGGAGTGTATGCGAGACTGCAACTGCAATATGATCACAAGAAGTAGTGTCGCATTTCCAATACGCTGGAGATGCCCTGTGTCGAGTCATACGTGCTAGAGGGGGCAAAATAGTGCATTTGTCGAGTGTCTTAGCTTGGAGCGACGTGAACTTAAGGTTGTTGGGTAGATGCAAAGTTCCGAAGAACCTCCATACATTCCTCTCCAAGAAAGTGGTTTCAGAAGGAGGCATCGTTACCACTGATCATGTGTGCTCTTCCCGAGTCCAAAATGGCAACCCAAAACATTTCTTTCTCTTTCTAAAGTTCGCAAAAATCCGAACACTACTCAGAGCTGCCCTGAACCGAGCCATGCAGATAAGATACGGATATGCTGAAGGCATCCCGCCATCGTGCACATCCCTTCTGCGACTCAACGGAAGACAGATCACTGAGTTGAGGCTTGGTTTGACAGAATAAGCATTCCGAGGCCGGGAGGACAAGAATAGAGAATGGACAACAAAAGCAAGACAAAGTCTCGATCAACAGACACCGCTATAGAAACCAGCAAGAGCGGCATGACGGATACTTCGGGGGTTCAAGAATTTCACAAAGAACAGGAAGCATGGGCCTTTCGTGGGATGCAAAGGACAGGAAAGTGCTATCCCGAAAATGGATGGCTTTATAGACATCCTCGACTCTATGTTGGTGGATCATAGATAAAGCGCGGCACGGGTGGGTATGGGCACCTATTTGGCAAAACAAGCTACCTATAGGTAGGTAGAGTAATAAGTATAATTTTGAAAGATCTACTCACTATAGCTATAAATACTAATAGCATACTCGGCATATGTATTTCAGTTACGTGTATATTTAATTTAGTTAAATAATTGCTTAATTAAAACTACACGTAATAATATTTACTTTTTTTTAGCTTTATTAAAGTTATTTTACGTGATAAAATAACCCGCGAGTATTTTATGCATTTTTGAAACTACCCTCTCTACTTAACGGGTAATAAAATATCGATTACCCTCCCTATAGGCACCCACCTATATAGATACCCTTAATCAGCCGCAACCCGTGCCGCGCTCTAATCATAGACAATTTGGCATCGGATTTTTATAAGCGCGCTGGGTTTCGAATAACAACGAAATGGTGAGATTTTTAAACAAGATAAAGAAAAAAGAGCAAAATTTGTGTCTGAAGGTGATTTAATTGCGATGAGAAGGAGATGGTAATTGGAAATGTGGAGGATTTGGGTGTCAGAAATGTGTAACATCGACAGGGGGCTCACTTACTGCGGCCCGTAGCTACAATCCTACTACTACAATTTCTCGATTCATGAAATGCAAAAAACTCAAAAAACTCAATTTCCAAAAGTTATGATAACTCAACGCAACGTACGATTAACTTCGGGCTTGGAGTGTAAATGCGAGCTTATTATCACATATTATAAAAATTAAATAATATTTCTAATTTCAGAAAGTTGATTTAAAATAATTTCGTGAATCGAGAAATCGTGGTGGCAGGATTGTAGCTACGGGCCTCGGTATCACTGGAACCTACAAACCCGCATCCAAGAGATAAAAGTCATGATAAGAGCTTAATAGATTAGATAGACTCTGTGAACAAGGCTGCGAATACTGCTGGCGGTCTTTATGCGATGAGAAGTCCTGTCGATGTCGTGTTGAACTGTGACTCGAGAGTTCGCAAGAAGCACACTGATGCGGATCCGGGGGCCTGTTCGAGATGTCTCTCGTATGATGGGGGGACGATATGAGGGCTGCTTGCTGGAATGCAGCTTTAAACGAAGAGGGTACGAAGAGAAGCCAGGCGAAATCTGTCCTTAAAGATACCAACAGACATATATTCTATACAAGCAGCAGGAATGAGCAACGGAAATTTGTTCCAAGGATCTTGTTTCGTGTTGGTAGATCAGCATGTGACTCGCCTAGCAATACAAAGTGGGGCCACAAAGCTTCTCAACAATTTTACTTACAGGCTGTATATATCTAAATAAGTAGATTTGGCATCAACAAACATCCAATTGGCCGGATGGTGTAGTTGGTTATCACGTGTCCTTAACATATGGAACGGACAAGGTCCTGAGTTCGAGCCTCAGTCTGGTCATTTCTTTTGGCTTTATTGGCTATATTTGAACAACTTTCAATGAAGATATCTTTTTTTGCTACCAACTCGAAGTCTTGGCGACAGCGTAAGCGAGGATACAGGCGCTAAGTGTGGCTAGCGGCAGCCATCTTCGCTTCAACCAAATGGCAGAATACGGAAGTATTGCGCTGGTGGTGGATCGGAATCTCACCTATTGAAAATTGACATAAAGCGTGGAAAGGAAGTGGCTTATAGAGTACGTATCCATAGACTTTTGTAACGTCCCATAAAATTGCTTCTCGTGTAATAGATTATTCTTCTTTTCGGTATCTGTCACCGAACCTCAATAGCATCCGTACTATGGTAGCTACCAGTGCCAACCTTTGAAGAATGGAGATATTCGTATCCTGATAATTCCCTCAGGAGTCATAAACGACCCGATACACTGTTTATTATTCGTTGAGTTTCTTCACAGCAAACCAAAGTGCGATGCTCCATCTTATGCATAGTACAAATCGCGAACCACACCTCTCATCTCTATCAGGAAAGCTTAAATGGCGGTGTCTCTCGCCGTGAGAAACTCACTTAAACATCTACAAAACAGACTATCTTCCTCTGCACCCCATCCTCTACGGGGGATACGAAGAACTTCGTTTAGCAGTGAGGTTGTTTTTTCTATTTTAGTCAAAAAGGGGACCCGACCAAATGCTTGTAATTACAGCTCCGCCATAATAAGCGCAAATTCGGACATATCTGGTGGTGGTTTATTAACCTGCACCTTCAACTTCCGATCAAAATACGCTCCTCTATTATCAATCACCACATCCTCACTCAGCTCTCGCGTCCTTCTAACCTCATCATCACTGACCCCTGCTTCATCCGTAGGGATCCAAACGCTGGGACTTGTCTCTCGTAACACGGGATGCATGAATGCTACCGAAATTAACATGTCGCGTTCCTCGGGATCTAGGTTCTCCAGTTCATCATTGTGCTGCATGATGATTTTTGAAATGGGGTCGTCGAGCATCTGTGCTTCGATGTCTTTGCGTCGCGGTAGGAGAACACTGCTGATACCTGCTTCGGTCTTGGCCAATTTTTTCTCCAGATGTGCTAGCCGGGCTTCGTCGAGTGGCTGATTGAGGCGGGCAAGTATGCGCTCGGCGGTTTTAGCATCTTCACGCTGTTGAGCTTGTAGATCTTTGGATCGCTGTGATGAATGTCTCTCCCAAAAGGGTGGTCTATGCTGAGTGCTTAATTCGGGCTCATGAGTCATCTCAGTATCATGGGTGTGAGGGGCAGTGTCGCTAGATAGATCCAAAACGTCTTTCTCTTCATCTTGGGGATCATGATTGGCAGCGTCTGAGGTCTCATGGGCCCCACTGCGCTTCTCTTGGTAGTCTGCTAGTAAAGCCTTGGTCTCAACATCCAATCGGACAGGGGCATACTTGAACAAGGGAGCGAGATGGTTCATGAGCCATATCTGATACAATATGGTAAAGATAAAAACCGCCGCCATGATGATGCCCTGCACGTCACATGCGACGTGGCCATGAGTGTCACGCACCAAGAAAAATAGACCAATAAGGCAGATTTCCATGAAATAGAGGCCGGTGAATAGTTGATTGATGGCGCTCGGAAAAAATAGTGCACCTCCGTCAACTGTGCCTGTTCGTACGCAATAAAGTAGGTTATTCTTGATCACTACCCAAAAGAGGCTGAAGGTGATGAGCATAAATAGCAACATGAGTGGAGCGATAGTCGAATAGACAAGTCCTAATATGGGGTTAGGATGAATGCGGTAATCGTCGATGATGTTACATACCGATGACTGCAAAGGTAGTATACCATGGAATATTACTACCAATGCGAGTGAAATTTGTCCAGCTCAATTTTTCGAACACTGAGTCAGGCGTATTTACATGGCCAATGACATAAAATTTGAATAATCGAATAGTCTGCAGAATTGAGGTTGCGCTCAAGGACAGTGCCTGCAAGATCAAGAATGAGAAGTAGTAGTTGGCGGCCGTGGGTAAATTCGTAGCAAGAATGTTTGGTACCGATGTTGGAGTGCGAATAAGTTCTCCAACAATGCTAGTAAGACCAGAGGAGATGGTGGGTATAATAAAAAGTTCGAAGATGAGGAAAATAAAGTACCACAACTGAAGTGAGCGCTCCCCTTCCTGGCCAGTCGTTGCACCTCTGGTTGTGTTCGTCAGGAGGCGAAGGAGAATCGGAAGTGGTCCGCTGAGAACAATGACTTGGATGATAGGTGGGAGGGTACCTTGGATGAAGGAGAGCAACCACGGAGGGAGATTCCCGATCCAGTTGAGCCAAGACGTCGACCCAGATAGGGTGGAGACTCTAGACAGTATACCAGTGAAGAACGAGATGAGACCAAATGCAAATAGCAGAATAGCAAAAAGGACAAGGAAGCCCACAAGGCGGAGGTAGCGAGCGCGCCAGGACAAATTTAAGCTGGGCCAGTTGATATCCCCTGGCGAGATCTCAACCAGTCTTCTCTTCATGTGCCTAGGTGCGGTGTCGGCAACGGACTGACAAGCGAGGTGTGCTGCTTTTTGAGAATTGAATTGGACAAAGGCCGATAAGTTTTGTGGATATGCGTCTGGTGTCTTAGCATCTATTTCGATTTCCTTATTTAGTCGGGCAAGTTCTCTTCGGCAGTAGTAGATTGTGTCAACTTTCGTACTAAAGAAACGGCCAATGAGGGGAATTATGGCTGCGGTTGTGTGTCCCTCTTTTGGTATCCTCGTCATTTCCCGCTGCTTTGGCGTTAGGAACCTGGTCCACGCAGCTTTGGTTTGAAGATCATATTCTAGATCACGTTGACAAATTGTTGGACTTGGGGGCCCCATTTCTGGCCGCGCAGGGTGTGAAGCTCCGCTCTCAGATTGGACCTCTGGAGCCAATTGTTCTGGAGTATTTTGCTTCGATTCTCCTCTCTGGTGCGACTTTGCCCTGCGGCTTTCTCTGGCCACTTTCCGAAGTAGATTAGTTTCGGTATTTTCCAGGAGGTTTTCGTAATATTTCCGGAGCTTGTCCTTGTTCACAAGGATAGTAAAATCTCGATTGATCCAAATTCGACGGATGCCACCTGGAAAGTCGCCGTATAGCTCCTCCAGCGCTTCTTCATTGCAAAGGTTTTCTGGAATGTCCTGGATGAGAACAGTTGTGCTTGATGCTTTTAGTCTGTGGCCCAGGCTGCTTATGAACTCTTCTCGCTTGGCGATGTAGTGGATTAATTCCTGGTGAAACATAAAGCAAACCCAGACCACGACCCCGACTGCCAAAATCAGATGTGCCCAATATCTGTTGGTATTTACTGGTGAGACATTTGACCAAGCTAAAGTATCCAGTCCCGTGATATTGTATGTAACGCCACTGATAGTGTTGGTTGCTTTTCCTTGCTTTACGTTCAACGGTATCAAGATTGGCATGATAATGATGGCCATTGGAGTAAAGATTTTCAGGCACATGCTGAGAAACCGCAGAAAGAAGTATGCATCCATGCCGGCCTTTCCTAGGACTTCGGGATCTTCTTCGATCTTGAAAACAGTGAACAGCCATTTGAACGGATTGTTGTGGGGTGCTTTGATCCTTTGCTTAACAGGTACCAAGAAAGATCTTGGTTGATAAATTCGTTTGGCCCATAGGTAATTCCTAATGACGAGGAATATACCAAACTGAACCGCGAAGAGGATAAAACCAGCCGCCAACGAGATGGCGAAGGTTGTGATTGTCGTCCCTTCTCTACCCTGCGCTGATCCTGTATCTCCGTTGATCGTCCCGTTTAGGATGCTTGAGATGCCGGACATTTTGGTGTTCAGGGTTGTGTTATCGCATGTTGTTTTGTGTCGGGGTTGGTGGCAGAGAGCTGTGTCGCGATTGAAAGTTGTTAACTAGAGATATTGTGATATACACGAGTCGATTTGCTAAACACGCTAAATTTAGATAGTAAGGACCGATGACATCAGACTATTTTCAAGCGCGAAATGCGAGCTGGCAGGGCAACTAAGGCACTCGCAGCCCTGTTGCAGCAGTGTCACAGCATACTTAGATTTAGAGAGAAGTGGATGAAACAAGGTGAGGTCGGCTTGGCTCATCTCGTTTAGTGGAAAGACTGAGGTAGGTGAGTTGATAAATGGCAAAGTAACACGTGTCATTCACGTGACACTCCCTCAAACGATATAAAATGGTTAATTATAAAAGAGCTGTCTTTCAGGTTACCGCTAGCATAGAGTGCTTTATTTGCATCTATCTAGAGAGTCTATCGCGATACTAGGAGGCAGTTCAGCAAGGTGGTTGCGATTTGCAGCGTGCAACCACGCTGGTCTAGGTGGCCTGTGCACCACTGGTAGTACAATCTCTCTTTGCATCTCGTGACAACGTAAAATATGTTCAAGATGATATGCGCCAAAGTGCCCTCACAACCACGCTAACATATTAGTGGCCTGGTGCAGTTCGGCGAGGATAGAGAGCCTTCGCCCATTCGTCCAAGATTCTGCTTATTGGGAGATGATCTGATAGGATTGACACAAACGTTGCCAGGATTTATTTTCTCAACAATATGTATATAATCTGAAACAGTCCAAATATCTAAGGGAGGAAGTTTTCTTACAGTTACAACATACAATTGTGGGCAGATAATGTTCGATTTTGGACCAAAAGTCTTGATCCAGGAGCTTCGGCAATTCTGAAAGGGGGCGAGCTCGCTAAAACGGCTGCAGTACCCCACTCAAGAACGTCACTGGCGTCTTTCATTTGACATTTATGCCTCCATCTTTGATCCCAATCTCTTTTCTTATCAACAACTATGCAAACGTATCTAGAATACCAATATAAACAGCAATGTTCGAGAAACTAAATCCATTTTCTGGTCCTTCGACCATCAGCGAGATCACCGAACTCCGGATCTACCCAATAAAATCATGCCGCGGAATCTCTATCAAGAATTCACACCTCACGCGACGCGGCCTTGATCTAGATAGGAAATGGATGTTTGTGGATGCTAAAACTTTGAAGTACGAGCCTTTTCTCCTCTTCCAGTCGTTTTGTGTGCCTTGTTCCGCATGGTGGACTTCGAGACAATAAATCCGCTCTTTACTCGAAGCAGGGATCTAAACACAGTGATAACAAATTTTCAGATTCATTACCATCCGCGACATATCAGAGATGACCCTCATTGACACCGCATTCGCATCCACATCCGACACCTCCTCCTCGGCTCCATCTCCACTCTCACCGCACGGCGGGAAAGATGCCGAACAACTCGTTATCTCCATTCGCAATACTGACAGGAAGGTCATAGTCCCAGCTCGTCCAACTGTACAATGGCTCAACGCTAACACGGAGCTGAAACAAGTCAACATATGGGAATATATAACGGACGGATATGTATACAAAAATGAGATCAACGGCGTCTTCACCGGATTCTTCAAGAAACCCGTCAAACTCGTTTATAAAGGCCCCACTCCAAGAATACTAAGAGGCAATGGAGCGACGGTTCTCTTGGGCAGGGAAGAGAGCACGAATTTTCCGGACGTAATGCCGTTGCAGATCGCGAATGAAGCGAGTATCAAGGAGTTGAATCAAAGGCTGACGGAGAAAGGACATCAGGAAATTACGATTGAGAGGTTTAGACCGAATATCATTGTTCGAGGTGCGGATTCGGCAAAAGCGGGAGACAAGGCACCTGAGGCTTGGAGTGAAGATTCGTGGAAGGTGGTCAGGGTCGTGAACGGGGAGCAGCCGACTGGGATCACTTCATTTTTAGGAGGTGGGGCAAAAGGACTAGAGATCGATGTCCAAGCGAGATGTGCGAGATGTCAGGTTCCGAACGTGGATCCCGAGACAGCAGAGAAGGACAAGCATGAGCCTTGGGATACTCTGGTTAGCTACAGGAGAGTTGATGAAGGGATCAAGTGGAAGCCCTGTTTCGGGATGTTGAGTGCACCGAGGAATGAGGGACCGATTGCTGTGGGGATGAGGTTCGAGGTGATCGAAACCACGGATTCGCATAAGTATGTGAAAGGTTTCTAGGGAGAGGAATAGGTTGCGACGCAATGTCGTCGTTCATAGTCCTTGAACAACTTGCCCGGGACTTGCATATTTAGTAACGTACTGCTGCCCATACGAAAATAGGAATAAAATTGAGACAAATAGCAGGAGATTCTTTGGAATCCGGAGAAGTTCAAAACGGCGTTTCTCAAATTTCATCCTTGAGGCCAAAGGTCGATACTGCTTTGGGCTTGGCATTCGAGAACGGGCTATAACTTGATAATTCTTCACACTTCTGATGAAAGTCGAGGATAAAACTTGGTCGTTGGTACGGCTAGCGAATGAGACTAACGTCTGTCACGCAATGGATCGACCTTTTTCTTACGTGGCGAAGTTCGCCGAAGCAGCCTTTGACCGGTTCCAGAACATATATGTCGGTGAAACTCGTGGGGAGAGTGGTAACAAAGAGCGGGCATTTAGCACTTAGTTTATATGCTGTATTATGCCTTTTGATTTGTACACTGAGAGGAAAGGAGAGCTTCGTACGAAGCTCCCCTTATATGCTAGCTAGGGGTCACGTGACCCTAGCATTCTTGACTAAAAGCTTGATCTTACGTCCCAACAATATATTTTTATTTTAAAAGTTTTGAATATTTCTCTGCTCGTGGAAGTTTGCGCTGTCTTGCCTAATACTGAGGTATTTGTTTTAGTACATTGGAGTAGAGACATCACATCTGAGATATGATCGTTCACAACCAACTCCAACATATATCCCTTCCACACTGATCACAGCGAAGATGCACGAGGAACGCGACTATCTATCCTTTTTTACAAGCTTAGTTTCTTTCACTTGGTCTTATCAGACAGACGGTGAGAGTGCTGCATTAACAAAGCCTGTAGCTGCGCAAATTCCGCAGCCTGAATATGCTGTTTCATTGAATGATCATATAGTCTCTAGGAAAGCACTTAATGAGCTATCGTATCACGGTTCCCAGAAACTGCTGTGTTTTTCAGCATACTATATCTTGAAGTTATCTTTGTAATATGGAGCTATTTACTGCAACGTGATTGCTCAAACATAGATAATCTATAAGTACAGCCTTAGATACTTGATCGAACACTTAGCTTTCTTGGTCAAGACCTTGCGAGATGATTTTAAGACTTTACTTTTCGAATTATACAAGCTGAATCATAGATTACTATGCCCCGCAGATCGTTTGCCTTAATCCAATGACCGGCGAGTTTTGATTTCAATGACTATATTGCATTAAAGTAAGGTAAATAGAACTGGCCCGCTTCTATCTAATCTATTGTTAAGCGAGATGTATTTCCCCCATTATATAGAATCAACCATGGTCGCGAACTTAGAACTTCTTCTTCCACAACAAAAGCTTTTCAGTCAGTCTTGGGCCACTTCCTAAACACGTCCATTATATTTCTATTTCATGGTGTCAAGCACTTTCAATCTAATCACTTGCGCCATTGCTTGACTCAAGCGCAATGGATCGTACCAAGTACACCCCTGAACAAGCCCGTCAGATGATTAGGGACCAGCGTCGCTGGGCTTAATCGTACTATTACAACTTCGAGAAAAACTCTTTGGTTGATGTTGTCGAAGAGGCAAAAAAAAGCTGAGTCAGCCGACCTTACGAAGACTTGGGAGTCTGGAGCTAAACCTATGGAGCAAGAACAAGAGAATCGAATCTACAATTTGGAAGGTTGTCTAAAGTCTTTTAAACTTGCACGGAACTGCAACTGGGTAGTGATGAACTCGTTGGCACTAGGGCGGTCACTCTCCAATGGGGAGAATCTCTTTTATGGGAGATATACGTGGCGATGAGATTGGCTCGGAACACGAGTGAGCTTTGGAAAATGGAAGGACAGAAGTGCTCGCTAAAAGTAGTAGATATGCATGAAGAGGATTATTAAGCTTACGATGAGTATGAGCAGCTAGAGGTGTTTGGAATAGTCTTGAGTATGGATAAGATCCAGCTCCACAAGTGGTCCTCCGCGGTCTTGGTTTCGAATCAGGGTGAAAGATTCTCGGAGGCAACTTGAGGTTGGAAATTGTACGAAGAGCAACGCACTTAACAAATTTATGCTAAACTAATTGTTGTCTCGTTGAGTTAGCTGGTGGTGCGGCCTCTCAATCTTTGCTCAAAAAAGGAATACGTTCATTCATGTTAGAGTAACACAATCATCCTGAGAAGATCTCACTTCGATTGCATCCTAATCCTTTCTTAGTCTAATGATGCACATGGAGAGCAGAGGCTGCTTTCCTCGAAGCTCAGTACGTGGTCTCATTCTTTGATATCATCTTCGAGTGAATGCGAAGTAGGCGGCAGGGAAAGGAAAGTAAGAATCGTTTCTTCGAGCCAAGCGAGCTAGACCTTCCTCTACCTACGCGTCTTTTTCTTCCGATAAATTTTCTGCCAAACAATCTAACACCATTACTCAAATCGCCCAAGATGGTTTCCGAAGCTATCAATCTTGGCGAGAAGTGCATGGAAGGGGCTGAGCGCGTTGATTCGGAGCCAAAATACGTAAATAGCAACGGCTTGCTCGAGGTGGGCGCCAGTAGCGCAGGCGCGATGATCAAAGACAACAACTCTACGTTGTCATCGGAGGTTCTAGCATCTGAAAGCGCAAGAAAGAAGTCCATGCTAACGAGCATCCCTTCTGGTAAGTACGATAATACATCCAATTGCAATAAACATGCTGATCTTGAATTCAAAGAAATCAAAACACAAATCCTGGAGGAACTACTTGTTCGCCCTGTCGGTATTGTGCCGGGTCCTATCCACTACGATCGCAAAGATAGCAACGGAAGTGTGAGAAGGGTCGACTGTTACAACTATGAATGGGAGGGACATCCTCTACGATCGTTCGCCGCATATCAGCTCTGGGTTGGTAAAGGATCTTCTCAGGTTTTAACCATCTCGTGGCAAATCGAACCTACTGAGCATCAACTGGCATCAATCGCGTCCAATACGTTCGATGAGAAATGGACATATGATGCGTCTTCCAGCTGCTATTTCAAACAATACGTTCTACCACGAGGCGAATTTCCGATAAAAATACTGAATCGAGGTTATGCGCGTGTTGTAGGAATACAGCCGAGCATCCTAAGAGTTTGCAAAGACTTTTACAGTCAAGGAGTTCCACTCCTCTATGGAGAGAATACGTTTGTATTCGATAATCGCGGTGGCTCTTACCCTTCAATCAGAAGTGATCATGAGCGAGAAATTTTCGACAAATTACCCATTCAAGTTCCTGGTCTACCTCAACGCAGTGGCGGCCCACATACACAACAGGAGATTCAAGATGCCCTCGATGCCATGTTTGACAAAGAAAAGGAAGAAGATCAACCGTTCATGGCTCGAGATTCACTACCTCAATTTCTTCGACAGATTGGTCGCAAGAACGCATCGTTCATCACCAATGTCATGCTGATGGGCAGATTTAAAGTTAGAGACCCCGCCTTTTCTGCTATGGATATTGGCTGGGCACGTATCTTGCCAATACATATCACGATATTGAAGAATGTCTGTCATCACCTGAAGAGATTAACGTTACATCGAGGCGATGAGACTGATCTGTTGCGGGACGAGCTTCCGAACGACACATCTAGCAAGACTGACGAGAAACACGTGGATCAGGCTATCGGCAAGGTCGTAGAGGATCTCCCAGGTCTGGAAGAGTTGCATCTTGGTCACTACATAAGGAGGCCTGTCAATCCAACTATCGTTCAAGAGTGGGGAAAGAGCCTGCGCTGGGAAGAGTACGTGAAGGATCGTGCTCAGAAACGTGCTCTTACAGAGTTGCAGGCTGCGAGAGCATTGAATGGTACGGGTGCTTGGGACTTGGAATAATATGTGTGAGAGATACCAATGTAGCATGATTACTGTAAAATTAAGACTTCAAAAGTGTGCTCATGACCATCTGATAATGTCAACAGCTAAATGTGCTGCCCCCTCTTATTTTTGAGACTCATACATAACTACCATGCGGCAACACCAGCATAGTCAGCAACTAAGACTTCTCCTTTCCCGAAGCTATGAACGCAACTCAGTAACAGATACTATTCTTATCAAGTCTCCGGTTCCTTGTAGTATTCATCCACTTCTCCAAATTCTTCATCAACCAAACTAAAGCCTCCATATAACCCTCCGACTTCAACTCTCCCACCCCATATTCAACTTGAGTGTTCAGCCACCTAGACACCAACGGCAGCAGTTCCTCTGTTTTAACCTGAGACTTAACAACCGCTCGAAAAGCACATTTCCAAGCTGCCTCATTATCGATCACCGAAACAAGCGGCAGAGCAGCGACCACTTCTTTGTCGAGCAGATTGAATGGAAGAGGGAAGTGGAACGCACAGGCATCGCAGACAACAAAGGTATCGAAGACGAGAGGAAGGCCTATGAAAAGCATGTGGTCATCATTGACAAGCTCGACGGAGTAGAGAAGGAGGACCAGGATGACATCTTCGGCATAGCAGAGCATGCAGGTGCCTCTGTGTTCGCTGTGCTGTCGATCTTTCGTCGGTGTGCGGACAAAGCCCGGAAAGAAGGTTGCTTCTGGATCCAAGACCGGGAGGAGGAATGATTTGGAACTAGTCTGAGCCGCAGACTTGTTTTTCCGCTGCTTTGCAGTTGCCGCTTGAAAGGCAAGTCGGTTGACTTTATTCGCCGCTCGAAGCTCCTCGCGGTATCCGTTGACCCTTGCTTCATCCAGGTCCATACCCCAATTCTCAAAGTCCAGATTCATAATTATTCCGTGGATATTATGACTTGCCTGACCGCCGATATCGACACGCTGGATAAGGTCCGACGGCAGCGACACCTTAGCGTAAAGAGGCTTGCAAGTCTTTTCCTCCCCAGCAACACCGATAATCTCCTGCAATCTTTGTATGTCGAATCTGTCACCCACGTCTGTTGTAGCTATCATTATTCGGTATTCGCGGTTTGTCATGACTGAGCGTTCGTGAACTGTCAACTGATCCATGTTTTCCAGGGGCTTAGCAGGAGGTAGTGGGATAATGAGAAGGGTTTTGTATTGAAATCGTCGAAGCTGGGACCACTTGCAGGTCTTCCACTCGTCCTCGAGATTGATAGTCGTTCTCTTACCACTAGAGCTGGCAAAGCAGCCTTTGGCTTGCAAGATGTAGTTTTGGCTTGTACCGATGTCGTGAAAGAGGAAGAGGATATTGCTGGCGTTGGAGACTGTCTTGCTGCAAACTTGATATCTGGTACAAGGAGGAGGACCATCGCTGGAAACGCCAAATAGAACAATGACACACGGATAATTACCAACGCCAAGACGTTCGGCGCGACGCGCGAAGTTGTCTTCGTCACTCTTCTCGTGCTTGCCATCGGTGAAGAGGAACCACAGCTTGCAGTACTGTAACGCGATCAAGGCGCCCTCTGGAGATTGTTGACATTGCCAAGTAGGAGTTTCCACTGGCTGATTCGTGTTTGCGCCTGGTACTGGAGATGTCGTGAAAAGCGCGCAGTCGCCATCTGATTCGTTGGATAGTTCTGCGATCTCCAACTTGGCTGAAAGTTGTGCGCTGATGGTCTCGCCATCCGAGGTGAGCAGGGAGTCAGAGGCAATGCAGGTATAGAACGCGGCTTGGCCGCGCTGCGAAGGGAGATCTTCCATACTTGCGGTGATACCGATGAGTAATGTGTTCAGAGGTCGTAGCTATTGTCGGTGTTGATGAAAGTCAGGATATAGTTTTGTCGCGTGGGAAGTAGCGACCTCCAACGTGGTCGACACTCGAAGTCACGAAACTCCAAGAAAAAAAAGTAAGACAATGAATTCACTTCTCAAGTCTTATATTATCTCTCTCATTCTCCGCTTGCCTTGAGAACAGATATGCTAGGGTTATCCTATGAAAAATGCTCCGTACCATGATGAAGCTGAATAATAATGGAAAACATTCCAAGGCAGATGGTTGAACGCTCTAAATGCCTGCTCTAAGCTGCTCATGTTTTGCAGAGACGAGATTCGAAACAAAAGGACAGGAGCATCAGGAAACACTCCATTCAGTCGCTTCAGCCACATATCCATGTTATCATTGATCGAAACCAGAGCCACGGCTCCGGAGACTGGTACAGGAAGAAGACCTGACTTGGGCTCGATAAGATAGCTGGTACAGGCGTCCTAGCAAATGCTCTTGAAGAAATATCCTCGACACTGATGGCGGTGAGGAATTCTTTAATGGTGAACTTTTTTGGAGTGACAAGGACATTCTTGACTTTCAGGAGGCAAGGTACGGAAGGTCGGTGACAGATCGAATAGTCCCAAAGAACCCTGGGCCGACGTTGGCAACCTTGAATCCAGGGAGGAAGCATTCGCTGCTGTCGGACACGGGTTGTACGCTGATGAAAGAAGAGTTACTATGGTTCTGGGATTCGTGGGAGGTAAACTTCGAACGTTTCTTGGGTCTGAAGTCGTTTTCGGGTGCGACGTCAACACTGGAGCCTTTGGAGATCGATTTAGTTGCCGGGGTTGATATTGGTGACTCGCGCGAAGCATGTCGTCTGGCAGACACCCTCATTCTAGAGACGTGGTTGCTAACATTTTCTATCCTCGTGTTAGTCTTCTTAGCCGTTTTGACATTCTTTTTAGTAATCATTGAGCGAATTGACGTACAAGCTCCAGTTGGCATTGTGATTATTACATAAATGCGTCGATCCTCTAAGAGCCGAGCACCAGTCTCACCTTTCTCAATCGCTCCAAGAAGTCGAGTAAGAATTGCTAGTGCATTCCGAATTTTACCCAGGACGGCCTGGGGCTTTATTGGTAGCGGTATATTTTGGTTTTGAAACCCTTTCTCGAGTCGATCGTTGTTAACACGGCTGAAGCTCGTTTCCGCCATAATGGAGGAGGACATGTTCTCATCGTTGTTGGTCAGCTGCCGAATGACTTCAGCACTGGCCTCGCCTGCAAAGAGATCACTCGGTCTTATGACAAGACCATTTTGAAGTGCCAGCTTATCTGAAGATAATTTCTGGGGAGGAGAAACACCGATGTCGGCTAGATCTTTGTATCGCACCGGGGAGGTTCGTTCACGAAGCTCCTTCCGTGATCTAGGGCTGCTCATTATCTTTTAAAAGGCATTTGAATGAGCCTTTGGCCTGAATGATATACACGGAGCTCCTGTCAATGCCGTGGGACAAGAACAAGCTGTCTGGAGATCTAGCATAAAGTGCGAGCCCGACAGAGGTATCGGTATTTCTAGGTGTGTGTGCAGAGCTATGTCCAAAGATAATGACAATGGAAGGAATGCCATGAAGACCAAGATCTGTTGTTTTCTTTGCGAAGTCATGAAATTTTGCATGCTCAATCAAATTATCAGTCATGAGAATCTAGAGGTGGCTAGAACGAAGAGCCTCCAAGCAACTTGAGTTTCCGTAAAGGCATGAGGGCAGAGTTCCGGTACCGGCAGACAGATATGAGAGGGTCACCTCACTTTTAGGAAGCGGAATTAGAGAACGTGTGCAATCATCCCATAGAAGCACAGTAGTGGTATCTGCCGACTGGGATTCAACGAAGGCGCTGATATCTCTAATCGCTTGGACTTCTGTCCTGAGAGTGGTACTGGCTGTGCTGCCAGAAACGTCAATAGCAACGATGATGTTCAGCTTCTTGAGTTGAGGAGCAAGGTTCATTCCCGCCATCATGGATGACCGTCCTGAGTTTCGACTTGGGTATATTGCGACAAGTGAGGTGATCAACTTGTGGGCTAGGATGAGATATGGGCAACCTCTTATAGGGAACCCGCAGCCAGCGGCACTGTAGCCTAACAAAATAACAATGAGATAATGTCAAAAGTCAAGTTGCAAAATAGAAGTGCCATGCATGTGTCAATGAGTGTGCATTTAAGTAAGCACACTTGCGTCTACGAAAACATTATAACGAAAATGATCCATGCAGTTAAATCGGCATTTCCTGGTACGCTTAGGAAGATTGTAGAGGGGTATCTTCTATCCTGTTGCTATGAAGCACTAAGAAGTCAGATCTCGGTTTGCAGGTTGCACATGAAACGAGTATTTCCCAGACATATCTAAAAAGTGCTGCCCACAAAGGAACAGATGCCATCTCTGTATGATCACGTACAGTGCTTGTCGCAGAACAGAAGTCTAAGGAACAGGCATGCCAGGTTGAGGAAGAGCAGATAGCTGATCAGCTACCACCTTCAAGCGCTGCATGTGCGCCTGCCATGCATTTGGCACCATGCTCACGAGATAGGTAAGCATGAGTGATGCCCGGTCTAACCACTGCTTGCGCTCCGTCCATTGATTGTGATCATCTTTAAGCAATTGGAAAACAAGCAGGATTGCTGTTATGCGAGAAATTTCTGTAGAGGTCTCCAAAACATCCACGCTAAGACGTTGACAGGTAGTTATACACTCATTTATCTGGCCTTGCTGGGCTTGGACATCAGCAAGAGCAAGTATTTGCATCTCGGTATTGTCAGTGTCTAGTCCAGAAGTAGCGTCGTTAAGGTCCCAGAGATACATCCGTGCCCTTTCCAAATCCAGACATTGTTGGTCGAAATTCGTAAATGCACTCACGGGAAGTCGAGAAAGCCGGTTGAGGAAGGTCCTTGTACCTCTGTTCCATATCAGGAGGGTTGTGCGTCTATTCGGGTAGGTAACACCATTCGTATTCTCAGAGCTTAGTAGCGCCGCTATCATAAGCTCATGGTTCGTGATGGCCTTCTGGATGAGATCCATCAAATTACCAGTCAGGATGTGAAGCTCATCTATGGTTGCATTCGGATTGTCGACTATGGCCGTTATGAATGATATGATGTTATCCACATTGGTCTTTTGCGTCGCAGAGTTATCCCAAAATGCAGCCTCTGCTTCCGAGCTGATCAAGAACGCTCTTCCAAAATGCATCGCTTCACGCTCGGCAGGCCTCATAACCGTGGCAATGTCTATGCCCCTATGAACGACCGCATCCAACGTCTCCTCTAGAGTCTGCACACTGCTACTAAATCGTTGGTTCACGATGCTGAAGGGATGACCTTGACCTGTAAACCTCCTTGGCGGGGTACTGTGATACGTTTTCTTCTTAGGATCTGTGACATTATATGTTATTGATGCGCCTTCCTTCAATGACCGATAATGAAGAAGACCATGGCCGAATTTACGAACAGCAACGCTCCAGAAAGTTTCCTGTTGCATATCTTGCCATGCCAAAATTGGTACCGGATAGAACTCATCCGACAAACGCGGCCCCGGAATCTGAAGAACAAAGTCCTCGCTGTCCCTCCCGATGTCTGGGTATGTGGGCCAGTATTTCCGATGCCAAAATCCCATGGGCAGGACATCTTTCGTGACTTCAAAGGCTTCCGTTGCTCCTAGATTGATCTACCCACCTTAGCATTGTACATACGAAAGAGAAAAAGACGGTGGGAAACTTACAGCAGACTCGAAACTATTGCCTAGCTCTGCTACGGGTTCCTCTTCGAAGTAGTGCTCAAGCGGGGAAGGTCTTGTCTCAAGTATGTTCCGTGCCCAGCCGATAGCATGCATCAGCTCGTGCACGATCTATCTATGGTAAGCCTAGTCCTAAGCAGCGAGGTCGAAAAGCTTACGGTATTAGCAATATGCCATTCGAGCATCATCCTGTCTGCAGAATTGATATCTGTTCTCAGAAGTGGTTCCGCCATATCAACGTCGAGCCACATGAAAGAGCGCCAGCTTTTTTGTGGGTCTTCGCTATTTCTCATGTATTCCTCGTTCCAGGTCGACAGACCGTAAGAACTAGGGCCAGGGACATCGCCATCTTCAGGATCCTCTGATGAATCCATAAAGCCAGGCTGGAATTTTAGTGCTGTCCGCAATGTCTCCAATACTCGATCCCTGTCAGCCGTATTCGCCGTAGCCGTGGAGAAGCCCTCAACGCGATGAAATGACGTGAGTCTCTCAACCCCGCACTTGCCCAAGTCGTTTTGATCTTTCCGTGAATCATCAATCCGGCTTCGTTTACCATTCAATAATGCATCAAACTGCGGACGGTCAGCAAAGCATGCATACTAGCGACGAACATACCCATGGCATGAGATGAATCGACATAATCATTCTGGATGCAAGAATCACGGCAGGCTCAATAGCATTCCAGACTTCGTCGTTCGCAGCAGTCCAATATCCCCTGCCATTCTTCAATGGATACAGATAATCGCGGTCGTAGTCAGGTTGGCATGGTTCTACCTCCCAGTTTTCGCGACGTAGCAGCGGTATGATCTCATTTTGTAGATTGCCTGGGTTGAGTTCTCTCGTTGGGAGACAGTCAAGACGACCAAGTTCTTCTGACGTGAATCCATAAAGGACACCTCTTTGGTAGTCCCTAGTATCCCACACAAGAGGTTGAGTACCAATGTACGGAAATTGTGGGTCAAGCGGCGTAAGACCGCTCCGATTTGTATTTCCGTACACTCCATACTTTCTCGCAAATTCGGTCAATGGCGGTCTAGCGGAGGTTGCCATTCTTGCTTGAAAAGACGAGTCGTAGCCGTGGATAGTCAATGCCTTGAATTGTGGACTGGAGCGGAACGTACAATGTGTTCGAATTGATTTTCGCAAGAGTAACGTTAACATTCATGAAATATTCAATACTTTTTTTCCACTTTCGTAACAATGTTGAGCGGGTTAGCTGTGAGTTGTGAGTGTGACTAGAAGGGAAAATGTCTTTGTTCATTGTGAGGCAAGTTCGAAGCCATTGGTGACGGAACCGGCGTACTAACAAAGCGACTCAGAGAACATGCTCAGCGTGTATTAGCACAAGAATGGAACACCAAATAATATCGAAAGCCTTCATGCCATTGAGCTTCGAACTAGGGCAATTGTCTTCTCGGCGAGTAGTTGGGCATCGGGAGGGAATCTCGCGCTGATATAATTGTACCTTTCGTCCTCCACAACAAATCTGTCGAATGTTAGCATCTTAGATAACATCACAGTATCAGTACATACGGGCTTGTTCCTAGACTATTCTTATATTGCTTGTCTGGATTGTCCAGTCGCTTTCTGACCTGACAAGGCATTTAGCATTGTTGGGAATAATCTTGGACAATGAACCACTCACAGATGTCTCCACATTGTCACTTCCTGCCCCATATGTTTTGTAATAGTCTCCAAGGAATACTCTCGTGCCCCAAAATGCGACTTGCTCAAATCTGCCAGGTAAGGCTGTCGTGTCGCATTCGTGTATTATGCTTTTCCCATCCAAGCCTATTGTTTCTGACAGCACCATCACTCCATGGCATACAGCCGCAACTGTCTTCATGCTAGGTTTGGCTGTGTTTGGGAAGTAGGATGCAAGATGCTTATGCATGATGGGAGAGTCAATGAGCTGTCGCACGCCCTTTTCATGCCCTCCTGGAAGGAATATGAGGTTGTACGGATCGAGATTGAAGTCGGGAGAAGACCACGAATTAGGATTGAGAAACTCGGGAGTAGTTGTCATTTGCTTGTATGCATCCACGGCATCTTTTGTGGCGCCCTGTAGAGAAGACAACTTAGCAGGGGACCGAGAATTCAAATAGTAATCCGGTTTATAGAATCTTACCAATAGCTTCTGGGTGATGCCAGCCAACATCTTTTTGTCACATTCAGGGACTTTGCCATTTTCGGTTGCAAATTGTACTTCAAATCCAGCCTTCTTGAACGCTGTATAGGGAATGGCTGTCTCTGCAAGAACACACTCCTGTCAGTATGATTGAACCTCTTGCCAAAGTTTCCGCGCGAGACCCTACCAGTAGGATCATGACCATAGTCCGCCATTGGGATTAGAACTTGAGGTGTAGCCATGGTGGGATCTCTGCAAAGAATTTAAGATCTGGGATTGCGATCAATGTGTAATCTCAGAGAATGGGCTCAGAAGGGAGGGTGCTCTAAAGTAGTGGTGATGCCGACGCCAAGACCGAGGCACGATTGAAATTGCCAAAGAAGTTTACTTCGGACACCATAACAGAGTCATCCATCCAAAAACAAAATTATTAAACCATGCATGTTCTTTAAATACTACAGTGCAAACGCCTAGTTACACATAACTATTTCTGCTGGTCTTCATATGCTAGTGCCAGATTCGCTGATCTTGTCCAGGCTGCGGTCTTCTTCGAACACCTCTTAGTACAGTCACATACCATCAAGTGGTAGCATAGGATTACTCTCAGCGCTAACAGTAAAGCTACTTCTTTTACGTCTTCGTTTGATGTAGTATCATTGTCTTCATCTTTCTTCTCGTTTGTCCTGAAGCATCCGCCATTATGCACCTTCATCAAAGACGCTAGCTCTGAAAGGAATCTGAAAACAATAGCGGATCCACATTTCAAGACCTCGAGGACTGGAAGAGCGTGCAAATCTGTGCTATACTCAGCGAAGCCTTGTTTTCTTTTCACTCTTATTCCGTCTAATTCGCGAGCTAGAGCATTGACGCCAGAATCAGCCATGGCGCTTCCATTTCTTGCGACTGACAAACAGAAATTCCTCGACAGCGAATCACAATGGACGAGCCGCCTGGGAGAGGGGTGGAAAGGCACGAGATTTCTCGGACAAGGCTCCTTCGGTGTAACTGGGCTCTGGGAGTATCAAGGACGATACAATGATCCAAAGGCACCAGCAATAAAACAAGTCGTCGTCAAAATGGCTCAGATGTTCCCAGGTGCATTCGCTGCAGGGGGTGATAGGAGTGCCTTGGAAGAAGGTCGAATTGGTAGGATTATAGCAGGATATGGCTCAAATCATCTTATTCGTCAATTTGGAGGCAATCGTGTGGGGGATCGCTTTTCGGAAATGGAGGACGTTGTAAGGATTTTCCTAGAGTACTGCCCTGGTGGGAGCTTGCATCAATTCCTCCCCCAACTTGGAAACCTTACCCCGCCACCACTTATTGAGGCCGATCTGTGGCAGATTTTTGACTGTATGGCAAGAGGTGTGTATGTGATGGAGAGGGAGACTGAGGAATATGGTGCAGAAGCATACGTTGGTATGGAACAAGAATTGATGCATTGTGATCTGAAGCCGGATAATAGTAAGATCGATCACGTTCCCCAGATAAATCATGCTAATTTTTCAGTTTTCTTTGGGAATTGTGATCCTGAACATCTACGAATGCCCATCACTAAGGTGAGTTTCCTTGCATCTTCTCAGAGGTAATATTGACATGTCGAACAGATTGCAGACTTCGGGGAAGCACTTTTTGTCGATTCGTGTGATCTACAGTCAGATGAAGAGGGCGCTGAATACCTCGAAAGAGGTGCATCAACTTACAAGCCTCCAGTATATTCTTTCGTCTGTTAAACTTGTTAGTTCTCGCTAATCACATATCAGGAGGAGGCAATCAACAAGCCCTACGGTGGCTGGAAAGATTCAGGAATCCCACTCATCCACCCACGGAAAGGGACATGTTCCAACATCTGGCAAATTGGCGCAATAATGAACGCACTCATCCTCCGAGCGCACATGGACTTCAACCCCGACGATATCAAAGGCACCAAACCACCCTTAGTCAACCGCTCGAAACTAAGGAGTCCCTCCACCATGCGACACATTAATCTAGCCAGCCAACTAAATCACAGTCAAGGTCTCGAGAATAAGGAAATCACGGACCTATATTCGCTTCCTCTCCTAACGCTAGTCCAAGAATGTCTCTTCCGCGAGCCAGAACAGCGACCCAAAGCCCCCGATCTGGTCGATTACACAAACCTCGGTCTCCAAAAAGCAATGGCGAAAATCAACCTCCTCAAACGCTCCTCCAAACACCCCATCCTCCCTCCGCCCTTCCGAAACGCGAAGATAGCCTCTGGCGTCGAACCTCCCGAGCCACCTACAGCATGGAACATCGACCACGTGCAACTCTCCTCCGGCGAGTTCGTCGATATGGGAACCGAACCACTTTATAGACGACGAAATGTGCTTTCTACTGCCATGGGTATCATTTCTCCTATTGTAGCTAGCAGTTTAAGACTCAGTGTGAGTTCTACAACGAGTATTGTTTCGGTGCTGAGTGGAACGCTTACGGGGGCTACGACGCCGGGTCCGACGAGTGCGCTGAGGACGGAGCCGAATAGTCCGCCGCCTACGCCGGGGTTTGCAAGAAGAGCGGCGGGAGGACTGGCGGGGTTGGCTGGTGTGGGGGCGAAGTTTTTGTTTGATAAGGCTGTGGGTAGTTCGAGTGGGAGCTCAGGTGGAAGAGGGAGTGCTGATGACGAGGATTTTGAGATCGTGCGAGTAGGTTGAGCTCTGGTTTCGAGTTTTAATTGTTAGAAAGACAATTTTCATCGTTGTATACACCTTCCTTCCTACGTCTAATAATGTAGCAAATATTTTCTCTCCGTTTTAGACCAATCACATCCACATAGCACGGATCTCGAGTCGGGTTCCACCACTGCGACACTGCTGCTCCAGGCATGCAGCGCTATATTCCGGGATTGGCTTTGAGTTCCCAGGGCTGAACTCGCTAAATTTTCGGGCTTGAGTCATTGTTTTTCAGCACACACACGGTCTCGCTTCAGGTACGAAAGGCACAGTGTATGCTACATGCGGAGAACTGTTTGGCACTGATTATCCTAATCCAACTCATAATCAAACCATCTCTCGCATGTCATCATTCACCAACTCGATGCTCATCCTCGTCCTCCCAGCAATGCCCAGGTTGCCAACCCGGTCACAGCCTCACGCACATCACGTGCCAAGCTCCTTGGCGCCACGATCTTCCCCTGTTCGCTGATCTCCAAGGTTCAGCTTCCCGCCCCATCACATGAATCTCACCCTCATCTTGCACGCCCATCTTACACCGCGCCCAAACCTAGTTGTCGATCTCTCTTTTGCGTCAACATGAGCATTCTCCAACATTCAGCTTCACGTAAAAATGTTTTGATTGGTTGAGCCACAAAGTTTGTGGGGGAGGGGCTGAGTGACCGGCGGTCAATGTGCTGAGACACTTGGACACCATCTTTTTCGAGCGTTTGCTAGGCAGCTTGTGTCACCATCTCCTATATTACTCTAGGCATTCGCTATAGCCTTGTGACACCCTCTCTCCTCTTTTCAAACATTCCATCACAATAGTCCTGTGTTTTCATTTCCTTTGCTCGACGTACTCTTCCTGTTACTGTTCTGCTGAATTCGCGATTCACGATGGTACAAACAAAATTCTACGGTTCTCAAGTAGGAGGCTCAAAAGTCTCTTCGCACTCTTATACTGGTTCTCCTCTCATGCTCCTCCGAGATGACATCGCATCCGCATTCTCGTTTTTCTTGTTCCTCCCATATATTGTGTTTCCTATGAATCCTCTGCGTTCGGGTCATTTATGCGAATTATACCCCTCATTGGCGAATCTATGGAGTATATTTTTGCATGTCATTTTAATCTTGTTGCAGTTGCCGTTTCTGCTTTCGATACCTTTCTGGATTTTTTTCCCAGTTTGGAGCGTGATTTTGGTCGTGACGGTGTTTTGGGTGATCAACCAGGGGCTTTGGTATCTGTTGAATGGGAATCAGATCGAGTATCCTTCCAACCCCGCTTACGCCAGTAACGAGGGACATGAACACGAGCAGTGGATCTTCCTAAACGGTGTCGCTGTCGGGTACGTCCCTCTTTTCAAGACCCCAAAAGTAATTTGACTGACGAGACTAGAAAACACTGGCTACAAAGCAACGTCGACCGCATCGCCCTCACTTTCGGCCGTCCCATCCTCGGAGTCCACAACCCCACCAATGGAATCCTCTTCGACGTCCTACAATGCCTCATCCAGCGAAACTTCACCTACGCTACCTCCGACGTCCGCGCTTGCTACTCGATCGTGAAATCTACTCTCTACCGACCCGACCTCACAAAGGTGATCTTCATCTTGCACTCCCAGGGCGGGATCGAGGGAGGGATGATCATCGATTGGCTATTACAGGAAGTGCCGCAAGATCTCCTAGCGAAATTGGAGGTATATACTTTTGGAAATGCAGCGAACCATTTCAATAATCCGCATCTGCACCTCTTAAGCCAGGCTGCGGCGTTAAAGCACCCCACTACCCCCGTCACGACTAGGACATTCACCAGCGTGCACTATCACGATCCTATTCCTCCCCTCTCTCACGCCCTCGACGGCAACGGCAACGGCACCATCAGCAGCAATCGAAATAGCAATACCAATGCCAACGGCAACAGTACCCCACAACCCACCCACCCCCGCTCCAACCAACAATCCAGATCCAGATCCACCTCCGGCAAAACAATCCGCCATATCGAGCACTACGCCCACGCATCCGACTTCGTCGCCTGCTGGGGCGTCCTAAAATTCACCTCTCTCTCCCTCTCCTCTCCCTCCTCTCTCGATCCCGCTCTCAATCCCAACTTACCCCGCTTCATGGGCCGCGTGTTCGAGCGACAAGGCCAAGGCCACCAGTTTAATATGCATTATTTAGACTGTATGTTCCCATTGGAACCCGTAAGTAAGGGCGTGGGGAAGGGTGAGAAGGGTGAGAAGGGCGAGAAAGGGGGGAAGGGAGGTATTGGTGGGAGTGGATTCCTGGGAGCGAGAGAGGTGGGGAATGAGTTTATGGAGAGTGGGATGGAGTTGGGCGGTACAGATGCAAGTGTAAAGGCTGAAGTGGAGGGTCAGGAGGAAAGAAATGGAGATGGAAACCCGGATGCGGAAGGGGAGGAGGAGGAAAAGAACGGGAGAGAGGGGTTGGAGATGAGTTATTTGGGTGCACATGGGTGCTTGAGTAGTGAGGAAGAGGAAGAGAACGAGAAAGAGGTCGTGTTTAGAGATATGAGTCCCGTGAGTCCGGAGACGATGAGGAGATTTGCTTTGGGGATGACGAATGGGGATAGTGAGGGCGAAGACAATGAGAAAGAGGTGAAGAGGAAAGTGAAAGTCCATTTCAAAGTCAAAGACCTAAGCCGGCTCTGGCTGTATGTCAACGGGAAGAGTCCGCCGGCCGATGTGTCCGATGTAGGGATTCCTAGGATGGCGACCATTTGAGGATTGGAGACGAACGACAGACGGTTGTTGCTTGTACGATACCACTTGTTAGATAAAAAAGTCTTTTCTCGTCACGTTTACTGTGGTTATTAAGTAAGACTGAGACGCGAAGTTTATTATTCGTGTTGGTGTCTCTCTTCTTTTTTCCTTTTTTTTTTCTCCTTCTTCTTCGTCCTCTTCCCCGAGCCGATGAACTGCAATTGGAGACGGCTATCGAAACGAGGGATGACTACTTATTATTCAAGTCTGCCGATCCTTCGCAAGAATCCTACCACACCCACCATCCCTCCAACAGAAATTAAAATAAAATAAAATCAACTTTTCATCTCCATCGTCACATTTACCATATCTCCCGAAAAAAGGTAAGGGTATCCAAATTCAAGATTGATTCGTGTTGGTTAGTGTGAGTATGAGTATTAATCCTCGTCCTCTCATTCCGGATCGCTGCATATGCACGCATGCACGCACGCACACAACCCGGGACCGCTCGGGACCGTACCGCACCGCAATCCTCCCCCTCCCCCTCCTCCCCTCCTTCCCTTCGGCATTCTGACTGCGCATACACTAAAACTCGGGAACGAAAATCCTCCCGCGAAGGGGTCCTAGATCCCAATCCTTCCCAATCCCTCCCAATCCCTCTCGATCGCAATCCCTCTAAATCCCAATTCCATTCCTTTCGGCGTGATAAAGTTCAGCATTCGGCATTCGGTATATTTATTCCTCTTCGTGCCCCGTCCTCTCTTTTCACGCCGAGAGAGAGGGGGGAAGAGAGAGAGACAGAGAGAGAGACACAGAGAGAGAGAGAGATAGAAAGAAAGGAAAAAAGAGAAAAAGAGAAAAAAAGCCACCGTACACCGACCAAAGATCAGCAAGCACACACACACACACACATTCCCAGGGTCGTGGGTCATGAAAAAGTAGCCGATTTTAGCACACTCACACTCACTCACACTCACCACACCAACACCAACACCAACACCAACACCAAAAATCCAGCACTCACTCACTCACTCTATAACAAACTATAACAAATTATAACAAATAGATAGATGAATTATGTTTCCGACAATTGATTGGTGTAACTTCCATCGGGGCTCGCACGCGCACGCCCTATAGTATAGTATCATTTTATAAATTTTCTTTTCGTTTTATAGTTTTTCTTATAGTTTTATAGTTTTTCTTTTCGTTTTATAGTTTTATAGTTTTATGGTTTTTCGTTTTATGGTTGTTGTGGTAAGAAGTGGTAAGAAGTGGTAAGAAGTGAGTGATTGATTGATTGGGTTTGGGGCCACTTTTTACTAGCTTGAAAGGCATATCCATCATATCCATCACATCCGCTTATCGAGCAACGAGGAATGAGCAGCATTGCAACGAGCGGTGGGTGCGAGGCAGGCAGGCAGGGTGCGCATTGCATTTCGCATTGCATTTCAAGTTCAAGTTCAAGTTACTGGGTGGATAGCGAATTGACTCCTTTTCCCCCCTTCTTCTCCTTCTCCCCCTTCTTCTCTTCTTCTTCTCCTCCCCTTCTTCTTCTTCTCCTCTTCTTCTTGCCGCTTACACCTTACGACTTTCTGTACTGTACCGTATTGTACGTCATCTGCGGCCTGTCTGGTGACGTATTTTTACACTTTACATTTATACTTTTACACTTTTATACTTTTATACTTTTTGGATTTTGATTTTGATTTGAGTTCTAAGTGCGAAAAACATGAGTTGGGTTATTAAAGTTTAAAGCACCAAGAAGGTTTCTGTTTTGGTTTTGGTTTTGGTTTTGGTTTTAGTGGTCCTAACCCCGCCCTCAACCCCGCCCCCACCTCCCCCACCACACTCCTCTCTTGCGGATACAATACAATACAATACATACGGAAGGCGGGTTGGGGGCTGGGGATTGGGAGTTGGGAGTTAGGAGTTGACAAGAATGATGCAACACGAACACGAACACGAACACGACAAGGGTATACTATCGTCCCGCTATGTTTATCTACCAATTCTTACTACTCGAAACCTACAAAATTGATACTTTCAAGAGTAGCTTGCTTAGATGTAGCGTTTTTAATGCTATGAGTTTATCTTTATTTTTTTTTTTGGAAATTATATAGTTTGGTTGTACAGTAATGTAGCTTACAAGGGATAGTATAGTATACCCTTGTCGTGTTCGTGTTCGTGTTCGTGTTGCATCAATCTTGTCAACCCCTCCTTCCGTACAGTACAGTACAGTATAGTACAGTAAGATTTCCAGGCTCGCTAGGTAGGCAGGTAGGCAGGGAGGCAGGCAGGGAGGGAGGAGGGAGGAGGGATTTTGCGAAACGGATCGTGAACCACACTCATACACATTTCGCGACCACCATCACAGAATTCACGATTGGAAGAATTGGAGAAGAAAAGAATTGTAGAAAGCTCGCTCGTATTTTATATACAATAGATAGATCGATAGGTAGATAGATCGATAGGTGACGCTACGGGGTATCATAATAATCCCAGTTGATAGTTCGTTCGTTCGTTCGGACTTCCGTACAATAAATACCAAGTCCACTCCAGTCCAGTGCAGTGCAGTGCAGACCAGTCCCAATCCCAATCCAAATCCCAGATTTTGCGCCTGTGCCCAGCCAGACAATAATTTTTTGCCTTCCCCATTCCCATTTCCATTCCCATTTCGAAAATCCCCATCCGATCCGAAAGCCCAGCCCCATATCCCAAAGAGAAAGCCAAAGCTAAAGCTAGACCCAGAGGTAAACACAAAGGGCCATCCCATCTGATCCGAAACTCCATCGCTAATTAATAGATAGATATATTTTACACACTTTCGAAAGCAGCAGCAGCATCATCCCGTCTGCGATCCGCACGATGACAGACTCCTGACGAAGACCCGTCTGTCTGCCAGGCTCTGACAAAGCAACCCGACCTCACAAACAACCCCTCGCAGAGACCTCACGCCCTCCGCAGCGAAATCTTCTTCCCAGACTTCGCCCGCAACTCCAAATAATGGCCCACCACACTCACGACCTGCTCCTCGAAGCCGCAATGCTCGAACCCAAACACCTCCTCGGTCGCACTCGCATCCACGAACACCGCATGCGTGACGGCACTCCCACTATTCGGCAGCGCCCTCTTCTCGACATCGTCCGCGAACCGACGCGCGATGATCTCCGTCACGTCGTCCCAGATCGTGTCTTGGCTTAAGATGTAGCTCGTGTTGCCCGGCACCGCACTCGTGTCCAGGGCCTGGACGTGCACGCGCGCCACGTCGTCGAGGTGGACGGTGGCGCCCATGGTCGAGTATTCGAATTTCTGCCCCAGCGCGATGCCCAGCACGATCGCGTTTGTGCCCTTCAGCGTCTCGCGGGGCGAGGTCGCGAGCTCGTTCCGGCCCTCCACGAACGAGGGATGCAGGTGGATGATATCGAAGCCCGGGTCCTGATTCCGCATCCAGGCCTCTGCTTCGGCCAGTGCAGCTACCTTGGACGCGGCGTAGGCGGCGAATTCGTTGGCGTAGGGGCCGGGTGGGAAGGGGATTCGGTCATCGGGGGAGATCCAGCGACTGCAGCGTGTCTGCCCGCTCAGCTCGTCGAACGGGATCAGCGCCGTGATCGAGCTGGTGATGACCACCCTCCGCACACTCCCGCTCTTCTTCGCGGCCTCGAGCATGTTGAGCGTCCCGCGGACGGCGGGCTTCACGAAGAAGGCCTCCTGGTCGACTCCCGGGGGGACGCCATTGCTCATCAACGGGCTGGCGATGTGGATAACGTAGGAGACGCCCCGGCAGGCATCGTCGTAGGCGTGTTTCTTGCAGAGGTCGGGCACGATGGTGAAGGTGAGGCGGGAGCCGGGGGCGAGAGAGCGGATGATGGGGTGCGAGGAGAGGGATTTGGCTTTCTCTGAGGAGCGGACGGCGGCGCGGACGTGGTACCCCGCAGAGAGGAGGTTGAGGAGGACTGAGAAGCCGATGTGGCCGGTTGCACCGGTGAGGAGGACCAGACTTGATGCGTAAGTGTGTGTCATGAAGGGCATCTGGATGGATGGATGGATGGATGGATTGGTGGTGATGGTGTGTGGTGTGTACGATAGAGGGGGGGTTGGTGGTGATTGCGAACAATGGGTAAGAAAGAAAGAAAGGATCGCAGACACGCAGGTAGGTGAGATTAGATGTAAGTGAAGGGGAAGAAGAGAGTAGGTATTCACAGGAAGGATTCCAAACTCGAGCTGGATATCTGCGTCTGGGTCTGAGTCTGAGTCTGAACCTGGGTTGGGTCTGGCTGAGGGGCACCTATAAAGGAAGCCAGATAATCTTCGGCGCATAATTCCATCGCTGCATTTCCTTGCCACACACAAAGCCAATATCAAATGAGAAGCGGCGGTAGGGCGTCACGTCCCAGGGTTCGCCGAAATAGTCGCGCTGGAAAGAGAAGAGGGGCGTATGAGCGGCGTGGATTTGCACCAGGTTCGTTGCCCATCACGATGTCAAGTCCCCAAAAAATAGACATTCCAGTCCTGCCAGTCTGGATGGCCGAAACCCACCCCAAGACCGTCGACCGTCGACCACCGCCCCAAAACCGGCCTACACCAACCCCAAAGCAGGCGGGGTTCGCGGTTTTTCGTGGCTGCTGACGGAACCACCGAGTCGGAAAAACCGCGACGAAACATTCTCCCGTCACCCACCACCCGTCACCCATCGCCCATCGCCCATCTGCCATCGCCCATTTCTCCCCCTCCTCTCGCACCCAACCCATCACACCCTCACCCCCTCTCTCTCCCCCCTCCCCCATGCACACAGCCCATCGGCCACTCCCCGCCCGTGGCTCCCGTGGCTCGGGCTGGGGTGTCCAGGCCTGTTCCGCGGGTCGTTAATGGCTGGGTGGCTCTGACTGGGCGTCCATTGACGGGCGACCCGACCCCTAAAAATTGACTGGCGTGCATCCGAGCGGTGCACGAATGGAGAATGCAGCAGTCGAACCGGTGACAGGGCAGAGGGCAGAAGGGACGGAACCCGGCGTGGGTGGATGCGTGAGGGTGCGTGTGGGTGGAGGTGTAGGTGGGTGCGTGTGGGTGCGCGCGTGTGTGACTAGCCCGTGTCGTACCGTGGCGAAGTCAGCCTGGAACCCAGCCTGGAACCCAGCCCGCTGGTGGGTGTGGGTGGGCGTGGTGGAGAGTGGAGAGTGGAGAGTGGGTTCCATCTTCAATGGCACTGGCACTGGCACTGGCACTGGCAGTGGTACTGGGTTCAGGGCAGCGCACCGCAATGCGGGGGCGTCCAGAGGGTGGAGTGGCAGCGTGATCGTGACGGCTGACGGCTGAAGGCTTGATGGCTTGATGGCTTGATGGCTTTGATGGCTTAATGATGGGGTTCTGTCGGTTCCAGCCCAGCTGGGCTTGACGCCCCAATACCGAGCCAAGAAGCGCAGTGCTGTTCTAGAGGAGACTGGACGTGACTGGACTGGACTGGATGGGACTGGATGAAACAGACGGGCAACCGCAAGAAAAGTTCACCGACGACCTCCTCCGCTCAGCAGCGGGTCATGGCATCTAGCTTTCGCATCGGGGCACGTGGCGAGGAGGCTGCGGTTGCCGCATCATCGAGCATCATCGAGCATCATCAAGCAGCATCATCGATCACGTCCCCGTCTCAGGCGATTCCATCAGCGCCTACGCGGCAGCCAAACAGCCAACAGCCAAACAGCCCTTCTCGTCCTGTCCTTTCCTCTCCTCTCCTATCCTATCCTATCCTATCCTGTTCTGTCCTCTCCAGTCAAAAACGGGCGCGATCCGAGTCGTGACCCATTTCTCTCTCTTTGGGCGTTCATGCCGCGGGACGGAATGGGGACGTGGTGGAAATCACCTTCTGGAAGCGGGCACTGGTGGTGGAAATCACTGGCACATCACTGGCACATCCCTTTCTCGAACCGGCACTCGCGCACTGGGTTTGTGGAGATACCTACGTAGTACCAAGTACGAAAGTGTACCAAGTACGGAATACCAAGTACAGAAAAGAGAAAGAGAAAGAAAGAGCCGACCCGAACCCTCCCTCCTGACTCGCTACGAGAGACGCGAAAAGTATATAGCGAGCGAGCGAGTCAAGAGCCGGGAGATGGCATGGCATGTGCCATACAATGCCTCGAATGCCTCGAATGCCTCCCTCCCTCCCACTACCGTACGTACTATCCTTTCCCTTTCCCTTTCCCGCCAGAAAAGACGGCCAATTCCCACAAGAGGAGCCGTCATCTCGCTTTTTCCTCTTCCATTTTCCCTGGCCTTTTGGCTCCTGGCTCCTGGCTCCTGGCTCTGGCTCTGGCTCCTTGTTCCGGGCACCAACGCCAACCTGTTTTGGTTTCTTCATCGGTCGCGGTGGCTGCCGCTGCCGACCGCCGCCCGACCAGGCCATTTACACTTTTTGCACTTCGTACTGCGTGACCTGTGAGACGGCATCAGCAGCATCATCAGGATCATTCAATTCAATTCATCCTTCCGACCTTCCCTCCCTCCCTTCTTCCCCCAATCCCTTTCTTTCCACATTTCTCGATTCATTCCATTCTCGATTCATTCATTCATTCACGATCAATCAATCAATCGATCAATCAATCACTTCTCTATTCCTCCAATTTAGCCCCCATCCCATCTTCTCCCTCCCTCGTCTCACAATCTCATCCTCCCCTCCCCTCCCCTCCTATCCATTATATTCTAACCATCCTATCACCTATCCCTCCTATCCCATCCTATCCTATCCCATCCAATCCATCCTACCCCTCCTATCCCATCCATCCTATCCCATTCCATCCCATCCAATCCATCCTATCCATCCTATCCCTCCTATCCCATTCCATCCTATCCTATCCATCCATCCTATCACCTATCACCTATCCAATCCATCATCATCTCCTCCCCGTCTCATCCTCATCCTCATCCTCATCCTCATTCTCAGCTAAGCTCACCCATCTCATCCATCTCACCCCTCTCATTCGGCGACGTGTACGAGAACGAGCTACGTCTGACAGCATACGGTCGCCAAAATAGCCGAACCCCCCTTAATACTATGTAAGTAATTGGGTAAGTAAGGTAAGTACCCGACTCCCCCGACTCCCCCGACTCCCCCGACTCCCCCGACCTCCCGACTCTCCCGACACTCCCGACCTGTGAAAAGTACCCGGTCGGCTACTTTTTTTCTTTCTTTAGGGGTCAGGGCCAGGGTCAGGTTTCGTTTCTGTTTCCGTTTTGGGTCGGCGTCGGCGTCTATGTATGTATGTATGTATGTATGTATGTATGTATGTATGTATGCTGACGGGGATTATGGGATAAGATGGGATTATGGGATAGGGTGGGATGGGATGGGATTATGGGATAGGATAAGATAGAATGATTTCGGATGGGATTATGGTGTTCTTTTTTGGGTTTGGGTTTGGGTTGGGTTGGGTTGAGTTGAGTTGGGTTGCAGATTAGGGGTTGCAGATTAGGGGTGCTGATGTGCAGATGTGCAGGTGTGCAGGTGTGTAGATGTGCAGGTGAGGTGCGCAGGTGAGGTGCGTAAATGCGATGTGAGGCAATGTGAGTTGAGGCGAGGTAAGGCGAGGTGAGGCGAGGTGAGTTGAGGCGAAGTGAGGTAAGGTAAGGTGAGGTGCCGTGAGGTGCCGTGAGGTGCCGTACAATATATATGATAATCCCCCATATATCTATCCATTCTCCATTATCCATATGAGAATGATGTTGGATTTTGGTCTCTCCTCTCTCCTCTCTCATTTCTCCCTTTTCCTATTTCCTCATTTTCTAATTTCTAATTTCTCATATCTTATATCTCCTTTTCCTCTTCAGGCTTTTCTCTTTTCTGATGCGTTTGTGCGTTTGTTTGTTTTTGGATTGGCTTGTTTCGGTATTTGTTTCTATCTTTTTTTTATTCATTCTTGAGGCGGCGCGCCGGTCGCTGGGCGCCGGTAGGCAGGTGGGGGCGGGATGAATACATTGGGGCGTGAGGCTGAGGCTGAGACTGAGACTAAGACTATCTATTGAGGAGATGCAGTGAAGAGGCTGGTCTGGTCTGGTCTGGATGGCGTGGCATGGCGTGGCTGGACTGGACTGGACTGGACTGGGCGGCGCTGGATTTGGCGGCGCGGCTGAAGGCCAGGCAGGTCGGTAGGTAGGGATCTTAGGTAAGGCAATTTAATTCGTTCTATTTCTTGGGGTGAGGACCAGGACCAGTGTCTCTCCCGTCCACTTCTCGGTTCCGACCGGGTTGGGGTAGGTGTCGGGGTAGGTTGTTGGGGTACAGTAGGTTGTTGGGTGAGTGGAGATTCGATGCGAATGCGCGAATACCTTCACAGTTCGCGTTTCATTCACAACCCAACATCACATTCTGCACTGCTTGCATGTGGTTGTTGCAACGTGCTTCAGCCTGACACGAGCGAGGAGTCTCGTGCTGTTATTTGTTATCTCTGTTTTCATCTATTTGGGTTCTGGATAGTGTGCTTACGACCTCGATGGTCTAATTGGTTTGGTACCGTAGTGTCGGCCGAACTTCTGATACGTAGCAGTATCGGTATCGGTATCGGTATCGGTATCGGTATCTGCGACGGTATCATCTTCATTTCATTCATCGGGTTCATTGATCGATGGGATGTTCTCCGTAGATGCAGACTGCCGACCCTTATTTTCTGTGGATCTTGTTCGCGAATTGGGGGAGCATGCATGTCTCAGCGTGGGTGCTGGAGCGTGTGTGGTGCTTCGTTCACTTGTATTGGTATTGGTACCCGTATGGATGAAGAGATAGAGAGAGATGGATATTTACTGATGAGTGATACGATCTGGTGTGGATGGGTGAGATTTGAGATTTCGAATGGGAGTTGAGAGGGATGAGGTACTGTCATAAGTTTCTTAGGTTCCTAATTTTGTTTGAGGGAAGAGAAGAGGAGTCACGTGCCATCAGCAGAGCTATACGGTGCAGTGCGATTCTAGGACATGAGATGATTAGTGCCACAGATGAGCAGCTTGAAGTCACTTCTGGAGGAGATGGATGCGCTTCAAATCTTAACGTTTGATGAGATATTTGAATGTCGCAAGATAGGGATGGGCCCCTATTCCTGTCGCCATAAGCGAAAAACCTCTTAGCTCGCCTGGGCCTGGGGTTAGTGACCGAGAGCCTAGGAATTTAGCGAATTCGCCACTGTAGCTCGGTAGTTAGGCGCGGATTTCAGGGGCTGAAGCCTGAAGCGAGTGAGGATTGCGTGACGGTTGATATTATTTTGCTTCAAAAGAAGACGAGCTTTTCTGCTTGTATGCTATGCAAAGTTGCTACCGATCGCTCTCTGTTATAATCATTGCGAGACGATGCTTTTAAAGTAGGTTAATTTAATTGACCTTTGTACTTCAATTTTAGTTAGTACGCATGTCATTCGTTCTCTCAAACTCTACTTTTATTCGTGTTCACAATCGATGGGTTTTACCAGTATTGTATAACATGTAACGTTTTGACTTTCAAAGTCTTTCATTCAAGATCATCAAAATCGAACCCAATTCCCACTCCAAAGCCTTCTTGCACAGCCTCGCCGAGTGGAGCGTGAGAAGAGGTTTTGGTAGGACTGAAGTTCTATTCTGTGCTAGCAGAGACCCTTAGTGTCGGCTAGCTAGCTGGATGACTAATACTATCTACTGTCATGCTACACCAAGGGTCCAGACTTCAAAGCCACTGTCTTATTTCCTTATGCTCGTACATTCCAGGCGAAAACTTTTCATTTGTCCGTCTGGTTACCTCCAAGGCCCAGAAGAGCAGCGAACGCATTTATATACCCCACCTGCCGCACCCACACCCAACCAGCGCTGCCTGCCACCCGCCCAGAGACGACAGAGATCCACATCTGAAGCTCGTGTGATGGGGAGTGGTGAGGAGTAGATTTCGAGGGATGCTTACACATTATGGCTCAACGAGCGAGGAAGTAACCCGGCCGCTTGAGAACCAGTCAATACTTGGTACAATTGCAACTACACTAAGCATTACGTTAGTCCAGACTTACCGAGTTTGAATAGTTAACTATCTTACAACAAAAACTTGTTACACGAGGTGGAATAGTATAATGGAAGAACGAAATACTCCATTATATTTCTCATAATAGAAATTGAAGTGCTCGAGAATTATCTGTCTCTTTCATTATGACATCCATAGCCGGCATTGCCAAAGAAAGATGGAATTACATAATCCATTATAATCGAGTGGCTTCATAAATCTAGATCAATCTTATCAAATCTACACTACAGTCGGGCGACAGCCTACCCCGCTTTCAAGTTCACGCGCAATTTCATTGACTATCTATTACGAGGCTATGTACTCGTATCGATGCAATGCCTCGTGCGTTGGCACCACTATGCACCCTTCTAACGTCTCGTGGTTGTCTTCTTCCGATATATGCATCGGGGTACAAGTGAAGCAAGAGCAGCCGCAAGCCTCACACCCTATACCATGAACGCATCCAAGGTGGGCTGGAATGACACCTAGAACTTGTGAATTCCGTATATATAAGACCAGCTTTGGCTTTTTCTGCTCTACCCACGAACCGTAACTCGTCTAGAAGCAAGATTATAAACGTTCAACTTTACATAAGAACTTCAGCCTACCTCTAGGCTACAGTCAATCTGTTACCACCTTTCTATATAATCTTACGGCGATCTTTCGGTGACGATGACCGGCTTGCCAGCTTGGACTCAGGCTTTATCCACTCCTGTCAAAATTGGGGGACTTACTATCACGCTCTTCTTTGGCATCAAGAATATTTTGGCTGCTAAAGACAAACGAACGGTAACTTCTTCCTAATCATAGTGGACATGGCCTGGCTACTAATTACTTGACAGAAAGATGAGCTAAACGTCCTAATCACGCAATTGCAAGCAAACTTCAGGGACAACCATGCCAGTCTTAATGGAAAGTCCCCAGCCTCGGCACGAAGTTGGCAAACCCAATATAACGAATTAAGCCATGCATATGCTACCGCATTATTGCGTCATCAGAATGATGAGAAGAAGCTTCGTGTAGATCGTCGTACATATGTAGCTATGTTGGAAGAGCTCAATGACAAGCTTACGAAACAAGTCAATGATGAATGGCAGGGAAACGTGAGTGTTAATGCATGGCAGGGATAGTTTTTGAGAAGTATCTAAGAGAGTGCAGTAGTCTTAGGAGCTAGAATAGGGTAATCTGGGAGTAAGGAATCCCGAGAAGAATTGAGCAAGAGCAATACGGTATTTCTTATTACATATGCGATTGATTTTTAAAGCATCTAAGAAGATTAAAGACGTATTCTAGCTTATTTGTCAATGGCGATAATTCATGAATCACACCTTGCTATTCATAAATAGAATACGCTATATATCATGTCACTAAACCCTTTATGAATAAACTGGATAATAAGATGAGTCGCAATTTATTTAGCTTGTGTTTATGAATAGTCTAAACACGTGTTGCGGGAGCTTTCGAGCAGTTCTTTGATAGTATTGATTATTCGTGAAGCAATTGAATAATCTGGAAAGTACAAAGCACAAATAGGTGTTATTCATATGTATTAGCATTAACCCGCCGGTTCCTAATCCATTTCACCAAACTTCCAAAAAGCTTCAACTCGAGTCCCTTCCTCTTAACATCTTCAATCCCACAACTTAAATCTATTCATCGACGCATAATTATATCGAGTAAAATGGATCATCTGCCTCTTCTCCTCATAATACTTTCTCACCCTGCCGATACCAAGCCACTCCACCTCGCAAGACATTTGAACGGCTGGCTACCATTTTGTGCTTGCGAGGGATCTCCCTGCGAGACACCACCTAAAGCCCCGATCTGGCCGTTCGTACTTATTGGACTGGCTGGCTTGGTTGTGATTGGCCTTCTCGTTTGGGCATGTATGGGGTGCCGGTGCAAGAGACCAAGAAGGCGTTATCCGCCTCTCTGAAGCTATCAAAAGATTATGGAAAAGAGATATCGAGTCGCAGGATCGAGGGGAGACGTGTTCTTTGAAGAACTGGATACTTCTCGTGAACCTTGAGATGTAACGGCTTACTGTCCTGGAAAAATTTGGTAAGACATTAAAAAATTGACAGGATCAAGGAGTTGTATAGCTGAACACGTTCGCGTAGGTATAGCAAGGGGAATAACGAAGCAACATGGATGTAGATCATACACTACTCAAATCGCTAGCTCCTACTATTATCATATCTGGAGAAAACCCTTATATTACTTCCATGGTACTATTGAGCGTGCACCTGAAGCTATGGTGCAATGAATCTTATACCACGTGCTAGTCAGATCTCGAAGCGTCGCCTGCGTATTCCGTATAGCGTATCCTTATTTCATTGGGTCCCGCTACAACATTTTGTCAAGCTGTGCAATGCTTAATCACATGCCGAACAAATACAGCTGCTTGAGCCTGCATGCCGATGAGTTGTTTCTTGGGAAAAGGCATTTGCCTCGATTTACTCGCCAAGTAATGTGTTGCTTAATAGACTGGATGTTTTAATAAATTATACACGAGTTCACCAATCACATGCGTTGATCAATCCATTCAACGCTTCCAAATCGTGAAATGGGAGAGCCTGTCTAAGATATGCGTACAGTTAGTTCTGTTTCTCAAGTTCTCGTTGTTGCGTATAGCAGGTGCGGCAATATAGCCTGAACCATCAACCATCAACCATACGCATACGATCCATTGGCGAAGAAAGTTCGAGATGCATTATCAACAATGTTTTTACCCATGCAGACAGACAGACATCGAAATTAAGCATAAAAATCTCTCCCATACCAGTCACGCTCTGCATGCTCGGCTAGTCTTACGAACCCGACCATGTAGGTTCGCATCCAATAGGCGCTCCAGAACTGTAACGAAATAGAAATTCCAATCAATTTAAATTGAAATTTGAAAGCGGGGAACTCCCCAAGCATGTAAAGCTTGCATGATTTTCAGCCCTACTCTTTGACCTGACCGGGTTGCAGTCGTACTCACAGTGTTATATAGTTATGTAAGCAGTGGCTTTTTCTTTCCAGCTGAGCCAGCCCAACTGCAGTGGATATTATTCACGAGATCATTTTCAACTCAAGAGCAACAGAGAGCTATGTATCACTGCGGTACCACCATCCAACGGATACGACGGTGTCTGCAATACCATTAATGATTGATGTGTTAAAGTGTTCGTTGTATATATCTGCACTTCGTTTGGCTATTTCCTAGGGAATTCTTGCCATGAGGGAGAGATTTGCCGAAGTAGGTAGCACGAGAATATATAAATGCTGAGTAAAGTTTCTAAGCAAGCATGTGCAGGAAACATGGGCGAGAAAGTTAGGTTGGAAAGCTCATCTCCAAGATGAGGAGTGAGAGCTGAATCCGCGCGTATCTGGATCTATGCAACTATATACTCGGTATGATATTGCCTATAGTGTAGTTGTCTATTCTCAATAGTGGAGGATTTGGAAGAGAGGGACGTACTGTGCTCGGTGATGGTTAGAGCGTAAATCAGAATTCTATAAATCAAGCTTGCTCCTTTCACTTCATGCTCTTCCTTAGCTTGGCAACAGTACTTTCAAGTCTCCACACTCAGCAAATCATTTGAGCAAAACAGTCTTCACCAAATACTCTCCAGCAGAACCCTCTCTAACAACATACCCCACCCCACCAAAAGGCCTCCCACAAGTCAAGTAAGCCACCCCATCGACGAAATTCGCCTCACTCTCACTTCCAACCTACCTCATTCAAAATTAACCTCCTTCCCAGATCCCCTATAATCTAAAATGCATTTCTCCCTCGCCACCGCAATGGTTCTCGTCGCCGCTAGTCTCACCACCACCGCGACACCTATTGAAAACATAGCCCGAGGTGAGGATGTCGGCCCTGGAAATGGGATCGCGTTCCAGACGTACCAGGATTGTCTAAAGAATGATGTGCAATTTTGTGAGTTTGTTGGATTCTCTATTATTTTCAATATTTTCAACGTTATCTGCATTATCTGCATTTTCTACAATCTCTATAATCTATGGGGGGGGAAAAAACGAAAGAAGAAAAGGAGAAATACCCACAGAAAGAGGGATATTAGCAGAGAAGACTTCGCTAACACAACACCCAGGGGGATGGGATACGCGGTCCTGTCCTGGGGACGGGCGGATCTCGTTCTGGAGGCGCGGTTCGGCATGGAACAGCGCGAGCGATTGCTACGCGGCTTGTCGAGATGAGTTGGGGACGAAGATCGGCCAGGGATATCCGGATCAGTCGTGTAGTGTTTGGGCTGGGGCCGCACATTGCGAGATGGGGTATAATACTGCGCAATGAAAGGTTAAAGAGTTGAAAGATGGAGTAAAGGGGTTGTTGGTCCTGGTCATCCACTTCGAAAACGAGAACACGTATACTTTAGGAGTGGATACCCTAAAGGGTGGTGTTTACTTTCTCGAGCTTGACATCTTGTCTTCGCATTTATTAATTATACTGGACAGCTAAACTCACACTCGTTTATTGTACGCACTTCACCAATTTTGTTAACCTCTTACTCATCGCTCCAACCTCTATACACAACCCGACTACCATAGACTTCCCCCTTCTTCAAGATAACTTGACCCCTCCACTCATCAACATTGACCGCATTTACGTACCGACTAGGCTCAACACAGAATCCAGCTCTCGCTCTCCTGGCCGGCACTCCCTCTACCTCCGGAACCTCAATATATTTGCCCGTATAAAATTGGAATGCCGGTTCCGTGCTCAAAACCTCGAGGTGGATCTTCGTTTCTGGATGATAGGCCGTGATAAGTTTGTGTAGAGGTAAGGAACGTGTATCGAGTGGGATGGAAGAGGCTTTTGACGGATCAACGATGAAACAGTCATCGATATCGGGTTCGGTGGCACCGAGTGTGAACGTCTTGTTTGCTGTCACACCGGGGTATGATGTTGTGCTTGCAGACGTTGGGATTCCACCATCGTCGACGGGAAGGAAATCCGAGGTGCATAGCGAGACTTCTGTTCCTTCGATTGTCGGTGCACCTGTGAGGTTGAAATACCTATCATAAAAGATCAGGTCTTGGCTCTTTCTATAATTCGCAAATGAAGGAGGGAACGGAGGCGTACGAATGGTTGGTAACATTAACAGCCGTCTCCTGGACCTGACTTCCATCCTCCACCATCTTAACCTCATATTCAATTCCCAGAACCCGAATCTCTTTTCCACCCTCTTCCTGCGTCCCGGCCGTATAAATAACAGATACATCCACCGTCCCAGGATACCCCTCATCGCCATCCTCACTCCTGAGCTTAAACTCCACACTCTCGCCTCCCTCAACTCCCTCCAATCCCGGTATCTTCCTCACCCCGACTGGAGTCGGTCCCTCCCAGACTCTCTTTCCCCATCCCACATCCCCTCCATGTAAAGAATTCACTCCATTGTTCTGCGACAGAGAATACGATTTGTTGTTCAAGGAGTTGATCTTAGCATTAGAGATACGGTTTGCGACCCGTCCGATCGTTTCTCCGAAAAAGGGTGCATTGTGCGATACGTAATGGGATTGTTTGGGGAAGGATTGGACAATGTTGGTCTTTCCGACGAGGAAGGATTGGATGATCGCGCCGAGAGGGAGGAACTGGAAGGGTGCGGGGGTAGACATTTTGGTTTTTGCTGCTGGTGTAGATGTCTATTACTTCCTGCGAGTGGTAGAATCTAATTAAGGATGAGAAGAAGGAAGATGATGCTCGTAAAGAAAAGAAGGAAGGAGGTGTAGACGTAACGTGGAAAATGGAAGTCACGAAATCAGGAAGTCGCATGTCGATGCTGTCATTCAGCCTGATGTAAATAGTGGGGTGAAGCTTAGCGGCTGTTTGGGATGGTGGGGCAAACGAGGCTACACGAGGCTGCAAACATACTAGGACGTAATCGTTGAAGCTTGATTGGTGCGGCTGGGCATCTTCATGCGGGGTGTTTTGGTTTTGGTGGAGAGCAAAAAAAGTTTGTGATGCAAAAATATGAGGCGAAACAGGCGCTCGATTGAGGACGTTAGCTGCTGTAGGTGGGAAGACTTCGGACCGAACCCTGAGGTCTAAGCGAGGCAGCTCTCGGATTCGTCGACCAGAATTCCCTGGAATATATGAATCTGGCGAAGGCTGCTCCATTGGTCTGAAATTACAAACGAGAAGATCCTCCGAACTGCCAGTCTTTTTCACTCGCCATCTCCAGCTTAAAAAGGACTCTAGGTCCATTTACCCCCTCTTCCAGCCCATTGTTTTTCGCTCCCTCTTTAGTTTCTCTCCAGCGCCACATGTCTCCATAAACATTTTTCTCCTTCCCTTCTATGATTTTGACGACTTCTCTGCCTAGGATCGGGAGAAATTTGAAGCCATGGCCCGATCCACCCGAACACACCATCAGCCCTGGTCGGGAAGGAACATGATCGATCAAGAATGAATTGTCGATTGAATCTGTGTACCAACAAAGTCTGGTGGAGCTGATACCCAGTGGCGTAAGCTCAGGTAGGAATTCTGAAATGAAGTCTGGCTACGAGTTAGTCTGAGGTCGGTATATACCGTGGTGGGAGTTATAACCTTTCACTGCATTGAGAGATATCATAGGAATATTCGTTTCCTTTTCTCGCGTGTGCGCAGTCTTGGGCACGGAGATCGTTTTCCCATGAACTTTGTCAAAATTGGTCCATCTATACTTTCGCGTCAGCGTGGGCATAGATAACAGTATCGGGGTACTGACTTTGTTGCCCGATATCCAAACTTGACGACTCCATCTTCCATGCGAGGGAATCCATACATTCCCTTGCCTTCCTTCATGCCCCAGGTGAAGACAGGCATGTTTTCAGGGGCGTACCGATTCCAAAGCTCCTTGTTTTCTCGCGGAATCCGTACAGTCACGACAGAACCAGCAGTGGTCTCGATGCTCTTCGAGGTTTCTGGAACTATAGCAGGTGTCCAACCTCCGCAAGCAACGATCACCAGATCTCCAAAGTGCGAACGAGAATCTTCAGTCTCGATGCCATGGACAGACCCATTGGGTTTGCTGAGGAGTCGTCTTAGCTTTCCTGATTGTTGCCCAAGCTCAAATTTGACGCCAGCGCGTTGACAAAGATGCATAGCCCAAAGACATGACCTGCCAGCAGCGACGAATCCTGCTGTGGTATCGAGAACGGCAATGTAAGGCCGTCCTTGTTCCTTCCTATGGAATGGATCAAGTTTAGGAGCCCAGCCTAACTCTTGTGCTCGCCGAAGGTCTATCGCAGGGTCAGCAATTGATGTCTATGAGAACGCCAGTCCAGGAACACCCACCTGCCTCATTTCCACACTCGAATTGCTTCTCTCGCAGGCCCTTTTCTTTCTCCATATTCTTCAAAGTCTCTTGTTCAAAATCATCATAGGCATCTGAAGCACTCATTCTTAGCATCCCGCTGTTGAACCACAATTTATCACCAGCTTTCAGGCCTGGGGGTAAGCCAGTATCGTCGCCGCTCTGCTTTAGATCTGCCAATTGCTGATTCCATTCGTCCCATATCTTGGAGGCTTCGAGAGCGAGGCGTTGATATTCGATCTCTTTTCCATAGCTGAATCGAATGATCTTGTTGATATCTGCGGAGGCACCATCGGCCCCGTCCCGATAGGAGTTGGTAGAGTATGGTTGTTTGTCGTAGACAGTGACGGAAGTGTAGCCTGACTTTGCAAGCCATAGTGCACTGTGGGATTACATCAGTCAGCACCGGAAGAACATGCAGAAGAGGAGGATATGCAAGATCTAGAGGTCCATACTTACGTAGAAAGACCAAAGACACCTGCACCAACGATGATAATCTTCGAGTCTTTGCTGATTCGAGCCATCTCGAAAGAGACCGGATGTTGGGTTTGTCGATGCAGCTCGTCTTACCCACCTATGTGATTCCTAGACTCTTCGCATGCTGCTTCAAACTCATGGATGCTTGAGAAGAGAGCTACGGGATTGACCCCGAAGCTGCCCACTTTTGCGCATCTTCTGCTTCCTCCAATGAGTGAGGGCGTGTAGATCAACGCCACATGTAATGGGCTTCAGTCAATTAGATTTTCGGAGTTTGCTTCAGCATGATCATGAAGTTGATGCTTGAGATTCCTAGGAAGGTACGAAGCATCAGAATTAAGGCTGATGTTCATTAAGGCACGTGATGGAGCTAACCTTGGGTAGGAACAGCTTTCGTTTCTCCTGCATCATTTTCTAGCTCTACTTCGCTTCAGTCCTGAGAAGTTATTGTGGCACTAAATTGGTATTTTTCCTATTTATACTGCATGATAGTCTGATCCTTCACCTCACAATCTCATGAACGATTGATGCGTAGTCGATGTCAATGGACGAAAACTCAAGGAGCTCGCTGTCATTGACTTCGGAGTTCTTTTCATCATTCGCATACGCATTTCTTCTTTGAATGCGAGAGCCGGTTGATGTGGCGTTTGATGAATATCTGAGACTGAATACTCTAAACAAACATTGCCATGTTCCGAATTGTTTGGAGAATATGTTTTTGTTCGTTGTGCTATAGTCTTCCTGTTTTCAGCGTCGAAGGTTCTCTTTATTCTTGCGGATTGTGTCTTGTACTGAAAATGACGGGGCACATTGATATTATGGAGAGAGGTGAGGGGTCAAAAGTTAGTCAAGTCAGTGACCCCGCGCCGACAAACAGAGCTTCGATGACGCATCATTAGTAACCGTGTACTTTACTTCCACGACATCATATAAGTTCATCAGACATCAATCTATAATACAAGCAGAATCCCCTGCTGGCTGATGGTCCGCAAGCCACCATTTATAGACCCAGATGCAAATCGCGGGGGACGATTAAGCCCCACAATGCAGCCACAGGAAGAGCGGTACATCAGAATAAGAAAATCATACGAGTGTATTCAAGCTTAAAACTATCACTCTAACGGTGTAGACAAGGTGTGGCTCTGCGCTGCAAGTAGATTACATACGTTCTAGAATGTGTCACAAGCAAACTTCTTCCCTGGATCTTGTCCGGCTGATCGCCACCTTACCGAAACTTTAAATTAAAAACCTTGCCATGAACATGCTATGTCATATATATCTTTACACCGCAATATGAAAAAGATTCGGGGACTTAAGCGCACAGACATCGCTTTAATATGGGGGATTCAGGCTGAGCGAACGGCATAGCGAGTGTGTTATGCCGTGCCAAGTAGAATGGCCTACATATCTCAAGACGTACATCCTCGAAAATTAAAGTGCTGCTAGATGCCGATTATGGGTGAAAATACTGTCTGTACGCCTTTTGTGGTCCATTAAAGGTCACTACATTGGTTTTGTGATCTAGAAACTATCTGTTCAAAAGTGGAGCCTCCTCCATCAAACTTCGGCTGGCACAATCCCACGATAGAGTACCCAATCTACCGGTTATGCTCCCCATATTGCCAGTCGAACAAAGGCCACTGATCCCTCATTGCGCCGTGTATTTCAACATATGAAAGATCCAACTTCCCTTATCGATCTCAGCTATATCACATCAGATATCAGCTAGTGCCTTTGTGTCACATATATCACGGCCATGTTATTCCTTCCCCTAGCCGCATTCCAGATCAGACTTCTGGCTCTCATTGGGGAGACAAGCGCAGCCGCGTTACCGACACCTTCTAATCCGTTGGTCGATGTATCGAATGGGGGCATGGTAAGCTTCAATACTACTGGGACATTCAACAGCAGTGATATCAAGGGCAATGCTTTTGCTTATCGGTGGTGTAAGTGACTCGAAAAGCTTTTTGATGGTCGAGTTTGCTAACTCTTCGATTTCAAGATCATGGAGGGACATGTGACTGGGGGGAATCAAACAAAGGAGACAAGTGAACTTCTCCTCAACCATCGTCACATCTCTTTGCTAATAGAGTGTAGATTGTGGGGTACATGGAGCCATTGCATCGATAAACCGGACAATTCTCAATGGAGTTCTCTAGAGTTCGACCGTCCCACCTGTAAGCTGTTTTATCCATTTCTATCCTCGGACGGATGATTGACATATTATAAAGACGTGTGTGCATGGTGCGGAAAAGGCTGCAACGGAGGTGGTTCAAAGTATTCGCAACCAGCGCCTCAAATAGTGTGCATGCACACTCCTTCATATTGCGACGGTCTTGGATCTTTGCAAGTAATCCGCCGCCCAGCTTAGAGCTACCACTAATGTCTCACAGCGTAGCTTACCAACCCTGAATACAAGTAGCAGAGTATGTGGAGGCATATTGGCAATGAGTATATGAATGGAAAAGTCTTGATGATATAAGGGGCGCGATTACGATGATTACGAATTGTGACGAATGATGACACCGCAAAAGACATACGTCGACTGCCATTCTTTACACCATTTCATTGGTTATTGGAGAAGGATATTCAGAATCAAAATGGCTCGGGACACGCGAAGGCAATGCGATAGACGGAAAATAGATAGCCGTGCTAAGGAAGCAGCAGGTAGATAAAATGCGGCTTCAAGAGTCACCCTTGATGCAATTGATGGATGCTTTTGGTTTTTTTTAATATTGCTGAGAAATCAACGCAAGAAATCAACGTCAGGCTTGTCCGTGGATAGCAGCTTCCAAGGAATTATTTTCCCAAGACACAGCTGGTTGTCCCTCCAATAGACCCGTACTCAGACTCTGTCTGACGTCGATCGTGCATGTCCTCGGCGAAGTGGTAGTTCTTCCTTCTCCACTTTTAGCAAGCAAATTGATGAATACGAAAGACGGTGAGAAAGCAGAGGAACTGCTCCCACTCGAACGTATTACGCGTAGTACTCGTATTACCAATCTTCCCTGTCTGTAACTGGATCGTAGAGTCGTAACGTATCCACGAAATTTGAATGTAAGCCTTTCTTGGTCCTGTATTCCATAATTCTATTCCCATACTTGATATTCTTGGTGTGTACATGAGCTCGTTTGTCTTTATCCGCATCCTTGAGGCTGACATGCTTGTTCAACTCTCTCGACAGACGCCTCGAAGTATTAAGAACCTTGCGTTGCGGAGCTCCCTTAAGCGCCTGCTTAACATCCAACCATTCAGCGAAGATATCGCGGAAGGCATTGGAGAAGGGACGGGAGAGTTCATCGAGGTGGAATCGAATCGGGGTTTCGTAATAATCCTTCATTTTCCAGACATCGTAGAGAGACTTGCTTGTAGCACCGAGAATCCGTTGAGTGCCTGAACCAAGGTTGGCGAATATCATGGCTTTTAGTTCGATTGGGAGTTTCGGCAAGAGGTCGGGTGGTGGGGCTGTGGATTGGATTAGCTCACGTTCGAAGTTAATTATGTGAATGATCTACCTCGATGATTTGGTTGTGCTCTACTCTTCTTCATATTCAGGAGCCTATTGGGCTCCGTTAATCGGCGCTCTGTAAAATTGGTTAGCTGATGTCAATGCTGGAATACTAGGATATGCACCTGGCATATTATGTCCAGAACCACTTTTCTTGTCATGCTTGAACTTCTGTGATCCTCTTTGCTAAATCTTTTGCTTTGACTTCTCCATTTGTTGAATGTCCTTGAAATGTTGTGACAGGGATCAAAAGTGACGGAATAATAAACTTGAATAAAGTTTTGTAGTTAAAGAGTTTAAAGTTGGAAAGGAAGACAACACTCGCTAATAAGGGCCATGAAGGCGGTCAGGCGATAAGATAATTAGCAGAATATAGACGAGTCTGAAACCGAGGCGGTAGTCCTGTGGTTAACCTATATAAGAAATCCAATCTAAAGAGAATAATATCAAGTAATAACTCAAATACATATGGAAGTATGCTGACCTAACCTTAGAAAAATAGCGATGAATCTATCACATAGAATCCTAGCATTTCTTTATACTGATAAAAAGAGGTCTTAAACATTTTGTTTGAAATAAAGTTACAACATCAAAGCCTATTGAGGATTCATTAACCTTTTATCTATTATGGAAATGAATCACACCTCTTTTACAATGAGACAAACTTATCTAACCCAAACAAAACATTGGTGAATAATTGAGAAGAGTAAAAGGTGTATCAAGAAACCCCGTTGTGAAAACAATCTTGGACAAATGAACCTAGATTCTTAGGGCCATCAACCTTTTAGGTAATAACCTGAATTGTTCTTTGCGTAGCTGTTTGCAGTAATTTGCTAGGTTCCCTTCGTCCTCGTATCCTAAACATCTCTCTCCACATATCCATACTAGTAATATATGATCAAGGTGCTTCTTTAGTGACTCTCACCAGGCTCGAGGGGAGCGTGGAAGTTGAACTGGCACCAATTATATCACTTTCTGAAATCGAAAGGTAGAAGGGAAGGACACATAGTGTATGATGATGTGCAATTTTAGGTAGACAATTGGATTGTGTAATCTTTACATTTCTAGCAACACAAACACGTGCACAGAAACAACCATAACTCCATAAACGACTGGCAGCAGAGATATAAAACAGGAGCAAGCGAGAGTCATGCACTACCCATCTTACAAATCACTACTAAACTCTCCCATCCCATCCACCTCCTCGCCCTCAGATAAGAATCCCAATCCGCTATCGTATCGTCTCCTCTTCTTGCTTCCTCTTCTCGCCATGCCACCATCAAACAGGCCTCCACTCCTCTTGACCACTCCACCACTCATTGGCGTCATCAGTCCTCCTTTCACAGGACTGCTGCTATCCGCACTTGGCCCTGCAGCTGACGTCCTCCCATTTGGGTCCGTGTACCCCATGATGTTGAGCACAGCCTGCACAGCTTCCTGCCCTTTCGCTCTCTCAGCCTGAAGCTCAAAATTCAGACCATGGTTCTCTCCTCGCATGGTGAGGATAGTAGCATGAGCTGATTTCAGAGCGCTGTTGATACGCTCAATCTCCGCTCTCAGCTCGGAAACCCTCGCATCCCGCAACGCCAGCGCTGAACCATGAGCCTGTTCCCTTTCAGTCGCTGCAGCTTTCAAACCAACGACCTCGACTCCCAGCTCCGTAATCCTAATATCCTTCTCGGCCATCTTGGCCGTACTCTCGGACATCAACTCCTCAAGTTGCTGTTTGACCTCTGCAGCTGCTGTCAACGCCGTAGTAAGCCGCCTCTGCAGCTCAACCATAATCCCATCTTTTGCCTCACTATCCACCTGCAACCCCTCATTCCGTAACACCTCATGTTGGAGCCTCTGTTCCAGTTCCGTAATCTCACTCCTCAACCCCTCCTCTTTCAACACTCCTTCTCGCTCAATGCGCTCAATCAGATCTTCTAATCCTTTAACTTCTGTTCTATACCCTTCCAACGCTTCACCTAACCTCTCACTGCCCACTTCTTTCTCTTTGACCTCCTCGCGCAGAGAGCCGACAACTTCATCCGCAAGTTTCAGCTGGTCTCGCAACTCATCCATAGCCTCGCATCGGGCACCTAGCTGTTGCCGCAAAAGGAGTTCTTGCTCATGATATTGGTCTACGCTCTCATCTCCCTCTTTCACTTTCTTTGTCAAGACCTTGACTCTGTCAACTAGCAATCCTAATAATTTCTCGTGCTCGAATCCGAACGATGTTTCTCCGGGACAGAGGTATTCGAGGTCGAGACGCGCTTGCCGGAATTGAGAAGAGATGAGTTGGATGGTCTCATCTGGGGAGGAGGAGCCGAAGCCGAGGGTGGAGATCTCGTTTGAGAGGGCGGAGAAGGCTGTTTCATGTTCGAGGGAGGAGGATTGGGAGAGTGCTAGAGAGGTCAGGACGCGGTCGAGAGCGGCGTCGAGGGTGGTATGGTCTTGGTCGTGGTTTGCATCATGGGAAGATGAGACAGAGGTTGAAATAAAGTCTGTGAGTTTTGCCGTTAGACGGTCCTGATGATCGGTATTGAAGGCAATTGCTGCGTTCAATTTCTCGACTTCTGATTGAAGTGTTTGAAGTTGGGATTTTAGTTGCTGGTTCTCGGGATCAGGGATGGGTAGCGAAGCTTGAATGCCGGTGCTGATTGATGATGTTGTTCTGCAAGGAGTGTTTGGAAGCGTAGAAGGCGGCGATGGGAACGAAGTATTGAGTCTCGCAGGCGTATTCATAACGTCGTCATTCATCGTAAGATCATCATCGTAGTTCGTGATTATGTTATCGTCGTCATCATCATAGTTATCGTAAGGATCTCTTGCAGCCAGATCCCAATCCACCTCGTCCGAGGTGTCGGATTCTCGTCTGTGCAGTTCGGCCTTGAGATCTTGAATCTCTTGCTCCAGCTCCTGAACTTTGGTGCTGAGTGTCTCGTTGGTGGCAAGAGAACTTCCGGATTCAAATCCAAGCTGGCTGGCAATGTCATGCTCATCTCGCATGCTCTGGACTTCTAGATCCTTGACAGCCAATTCTTCTCGAAGTTTCGAGACCTCAGACTTTCGTTCCTTGGCTTCATTCCTCTTATCCCATTCAATTATGTTTATTTCTTCACTCAACCTGTGTCTCCGAAGTCGTCGCTTGACTCGGCCATCAAGCACCTGTCGGAGAGGTGCAAATTGCAATGTCCCTGATATCGGCGTAGCGTCATATTCTGCTCTGTTCCATGACTTCCCAGGTGTAGAAAGTCTCCGTTTGGTGCTCGGAATGGATGAGATTGATGTTCGACGTATAAAAGGAGTCAAGCCTGAGGACGCAGACTCGGTTTGGACCTCTGGTCCTGGGTCAGAGAATCGTACCCGTTTCTTGATTCGTTTCGGTGTCGATGGCGGGGTCGAGATGCCATGTCGTGAGATGGTAGCCTGCGAATTGCTTCGTGATTGTGCAGGTCCAATACTACCGCGCCTCGTTCTGCGGACTGCGATTGGTCGTTCGTCGCTGACGATATCAGAATAATCGAGGGCTGTCATCATGGAATATATGGCGGGGTAATCCGTGGTAACAGTATCGAGCAAACAATGGAAGGACGTAACAATTCTCCCCAACACTTGTCGGCGATTGATGATATGAAAAAGTGAAGTATGACGAAGGGTAGAGAAAACAAGAAAATGTCCATCGACGCGAACCTGAGAAAGCAAGTTCCTTGTTCAGGCCACAATTCAGACGAAAAGTAAACATGGATGATACTGTTGTTTATTTTCTCCCCAATGCGGCTACGCGACCTCTACGGTGACCATCCGCCGCCACAGACTGAGTTGGCGGCCGGGAATGGTTGGTTGAGAACACGACAACACAAAACGCGTTGACTCATGGTGGATCGCGATGTTGATCTTTGCGTCTGACAAGGAGCAGATGTGGGTTGAAGCAAGACAAGGTTGAGATTTCTGGGCTCTCCGTAGGAGCACCTGCATCATCGAGCATCAATGCTGTCATCGTCCATTCTGAAGGTCCAACTCACTCCGCAGATCATAAACCCGACCGAAGAATACATAGAAATTGTGGATGGAATACAGAAGCACTTGCTTTGTCTTAGGTCTCGGCAGCATTATGAAGCTTGGGACCAAGTGGTCTGGTTCGAGGATGACTTTGACTTCCTCGATGCGCAATGCCGCGAGCTTCAGGATAAATCCGCCACGTGACACCAACTCGCGGAATCGCAGTCAACTTGGTATTTTTTCGAATTGCGAAACGAAACTGGTTTTTGGTTTTCTTTCTCTTATTCGTAATGCTTGAAAACTTTCATATAAAAGGGCAAATGCGCTGTAGAGATAGTAGCAGTCATGTGACTCCACCTTCCTGTCCACCTGCATCTACGAATGCCTTAAGACGTGCTTGAAATTCGCTTGAGATAGCATCTGACCAAGCGTAGCGGTTATGGCTTAATGTGTGTTTAATAGAATGTCAATTGTTTGATGAAGTTTATAGTAAGATGAGTGGATAGTCCAGAAGTGCGTTCGCTTTCCCCTTTGCAGCTTTATGAAACGAACAGCAATTCATCTAAAAGCTCTGTATATTAGTTGCATTTTCCGATTGCTTACTCTAGTCCGGATAATTGTTAGCTCCGAGATTCGATTTCAAGATTGCAGCTTTCAGTGCTGAACTCGCGGCACAACGCCTGCGCATTGCACACCACGTAATCTGTTCAAGATCTTTCCACTCAACATTCGGTCAACATGCGGAAAAGAAATTTTGCCGCTCTGGTCGAGATGAGTCCAGCGGGGGAAGTTGCCCTCCGCGATGAAGCATCTACTTGTTCCAGGGACGCCCAAAAGGATGGTCAACTCTTTGGACCACGAGGTACGCAGTTTATCCAGTGATCGCAACCAATGCTAACTTAGATTGAGTTAATCAAAAGGGCCTTCTAATCAAGAAGCTTCCCTTGAATCTTCATCGTCGCATCTTCGATCACCTCGGCCTAGCCAGCCAACGAATTCTCAGTTCCACGTGCTCGGCACTCTACGATGCGTACAAGAAGCACTACCACGAGAAGTCTATCGTCATCAGTTATAACGAAGACAAGTTCGAGAAAATCCACTCGCCAGCCATGCCTACACCAAGATAATCCTCGATTGGCTTCTTCCACCTCATATTATCACATTCGGAGTTATGCATTGGCAAAATGAGGCAGCTCGTCGCCAGCACTTCCCTATATCAATAGACAAGCTCCGCTTGCAGATCTTGCAAAAGGAGAAGGATATTGAGGAAGCTAGGCCCAAGAAGGAAAGAATGGCGAAGGAGGCTGAGTGTATCAAGAGAGCGAAGATCATAGTGGCTGCTAGGAAGGCGAACGGAAAGAAGAGTGTTAAGAAAGCCGAGGCTCTCAAGAACTTCGAGGAAACATTCGCTGTGGAGACTAAGGAATCCATGTCCGAAAGCGCTGGGGGACCTAAGGTGCTCAAGAAACCCAAGGATACCGAGCGCATCAAGTCGTACATTCCTTGGTTGAAGTATTGAATGGAGACGTGGTAATGTCTGACAGGAGTAGAATGGCAAGCAATAGATTATCTAGATCATGGCTTCAGTCAAGAGGACGAAGTTTCAGTCAGTCAACTTCGTCATAGCCCATAATACTTGCAGATACCAATTCCTGAATCCTAATATTTGATTCTCCTTTATCCTTGTTTATAATCTCTTTGAATTTGCTAAATTCTGGCTCCTTTAACACACCGCTAGCACTAGCACTACATTAAGTTTTAGAATGCCAAAAGTGGTTATCATTATAAGCTTCCCGACAAGGAATCTTGTTAGCCTGAAACGCTTCCCTGACAAATCCTTTGATAGTCTCGAATTACTCGCTTGGGTCAACCAACGACAAATGTGACAAAGGTATGATATAGAGCAAGACGAACGATAAACGACAAACGACAAAAGACAAGTGCCGAATGCAGAACGGACATTATAGTCCTCACTCTAGTTGTTAAAAGACTAATACTTAACATAATTATGCAGACTAGTCTCTTTCTTTTAACGACTTGTAGCGAAAGTTTTACTAGAATCATTTGAAGCTTACTCTCATTAGTTAATAACTCCATAGCGCTTTTTATATTTTATTTACAATATATATAAAAAGTACATTCACAATATAGGAATTATTATTATTGTCCTATAAATATCCAAGGGTCTTAATAAAGGGTATTTTGCAAGTAGTTAAAGATAATTCAAAATTCTAGATTAGTGATTTCTGGAACGTCTTGGCATGCTATATACGGCATCTGAAAGCAAAACGACACTCACGAATAAGCTTCATCGAAAAGGTGAGACGTTACTGTTCTCAAGTTAGTAATTAGTGCGTGGTTTCTTTATATACAATTAGAGGTAATTTGAAACTTTGGCCTCTCGCATTGCAAATAAACTTGGCTCAATTTCTATACGTGATTCTTTTGATCGATTCCTCGATATATTCTTCATATTTTGACCCCTTTGTGAGATATCTCGCTTAATCGCGACTATGTAATTGTATTTCACAACAAACGACGGGGTGAATATGGAGTGGAGAATAACGACATTTATAGGGAGCGACATATTCGAGCTGGGGAACGAGAGGAGGGTAAAAGAGCAAGCTGGGCTCGATCAAAACACGTGTATAATAATAATAGTGTTAGATAATGGAAGAGAGCGGATGAGTAAAAGAGCTGCGCTGTAATGATGCCAAGTACGCTCCAACTACTCAGCTTTTGTTTGCCTTGTGCCCTTCAGCTATGCCTTGAACATTCGATTGCTGCCCAAGCCTCGTGAATAGGATCATATAGTGCCTGATATTCACCGGATAGTTCGTCCAATTAAATTCCTCTGCCGTTCTCAAGTCAGGTGTTGGTCCTTGATACTCGCGTTCTTGAAAGCTTTTCTTCAACCGATCTCTTCGGCTCTCTAACAGAACCTAACACAACACAAAAACAAGGCGAATAACCGCTACGCGGACATTGCTTCTCAGCCATGATTGGCGTTGAACATACTTCCGCACCGTTCATCTTCAAGATGGCGAGTTCGGCACGCACGAAGGAAACCCCCAACGGAGAGCTCGCCGCAGCACTCAAAGTCAACAAAATGGTCTATCACATGGGCGACCAGTCTCGAGGTAAGCCTATCATACAGTCTCCAAATCTATACCATGATAACTAATACTTCCCGTAGCAGAGCAATCAAGCCTCCTTGTCAATCTCCCGGCAGAACTTCACCTCGATATCTTCGAAAATCTAGGCCCTGCTGGACGTCGACTCCTCGGCGCTACCTGTGCTTCTTTCTACGAAGTGTACAAGTCCAACTACCATACCCGAACTATCGTCGTGGGCATCAGTGAAACCTCTACCATGCGTGGTCGTAAGATCTTGCGTGGCACTTTCCGATACAAGAGTATCCTGACGTCTTGGATTGTACCTCCTCGACGCTTTGAAGATGAAAGTGCCGACCAAGGAAAGATTATGTCTCGCTTCGGTCAAATCGTCAAGGATTTCAGGGCTCGTAAGATCCAGACCAGAGGCCCCAGCCGCTGTTATAGCTCGGTTAGACCTAAGTTGATAATCGACGCAATTAATGGCTCGGTGCTTATGGGATACGGTGGAAAAGCTCTCTTGGACTTGGAGACTGATGGACAGGAGGAGCAATGATTGACAGATAACTAGAGTGGACTTGATCGCGGATTCGGAAAGTCTATGGTCTAGAATCTGTAGAAAGGAATGGCATATCTTCGCCGTTGAGATCTCTCAACCCTCACCCTCGTCTTTCCCTCGTCTTTCCCTCGTCTTTCGTGAGTTTATGGTGACTTGCCTTCGAAGTCCAACAGCTTAATGACCTACGGTTTGTATAACCACTCTGCTTGATGAAATTTTGGCAATGCCCCACTTGTGGCAACCACTTCGAGGATCTATCCACTCCAAAGGCATTGCATTATGTCTCTCCTGCCTTGCCTAAACCTTTCGCGTTCATTTCTTATATTTATTCGTTCGTTCTTGGAAGAGGAGCATTCTTGGAGGGCCCAATATCCCTTATCCTTTATCCTTCCATTTTTGCAACACCGACCCTTACTTTTTACAATTGCATCTCCCAACTTCCAAGCCCTTCGAATCACCCGCCAAATTGTCATGTCATTATATCACTAATGTCAAGAAAATCCACAAGATTGATATCAGCTTAAACTTGCCTTATCTTTTCATAAAAAGACTTATCTTGAATTGGCTTTAGGTCAAGTATATTATTTGGTCTACAACCTCTTCTTTTTATCACAAGCTAACGATAAACAACAACCAACGACCGAGGAAGTAGTACCAGAGCTTGAAACGCGGATATCTTGCTTCCTCAAAATAACTCCTAACTGTCATACGTCAATACGGCGTGTGCGGATTCTACAACCAGTCCTCTTGAGCTGGCCATGTCATCACAAGTTGACAAGACGCACGACAACAAGAATGAAGTGCCTGCACAAAGAGGTACTATTACTCCATCCTCTTGAAAAGCTAATCCCAGCTGATTAGTCAAGTCAAATAACAAAGCGTCCTAGTAAACGAGCTCCCTCTCAATATCCATTGCCAGATTTTCAAAAACCTTAGCCCTACTAGATGCCGTCTTTTAGGAGTCACTTGCGTCTCATTCTACGAAACCTACAAAAAGCCCTTCTACGAAGAACGAATCGTCGTCGAGCATAACGAAACACTTAACACTCAATCTACTGGCGGTCACGTGGATGGCATTTCAGCATATGGGGACATCTTGATGAACTGGCTGGCCCCTTAAAATCTTCTTGACAGCGATCCGATGAAGTTACAGAAGCCACTATGACTGAGCCAAGTCCTCCTGAGAACAGATAATGGTGCGGAGAAGAGGCAATTGGCTGCTGTAGGACGACAGTCTAAGGACAAAGAGATAGAATTCCCCTCAGGTTTTATATCTGTTAATTATGGCCGAAGCAGACTTGGGACTAGAGACATCGCCCTACAAGCTGAAAGGATGCGGCTGCAAGGGCATTTTCAGGCACTAGGATCAGGAAGCAGACTTAATGTTGTTTACTGTGGAGATCCGTAGATGCGGGAGAAGGTTTACTCTGATGGATCGACGGCATAGGACAATACTTGGCCTTATGCTTTCGATGGGGGCTCTGCCAAGCACTTAACTTTGCAACAGCTAGTTCATCCACAAACAAAACCTGCATAATGAGAAACTATACCTTATTAACCCGTTCTTGTATCAATAAAGCAACTGAATAAGGAGTGGAGTTTGGAGAATGCTCTTTAAAAGAGCTTTTGTTATCAGATTGAGACATATCTATCTACTATGCCTCTCTTTCTTGCTATGCTTCACTATGAACATCATTTGTCCGAATCCAACCCGTCCCACCATCAACTCGTCCATCCTGAAGTGACATGTCACTGGGCACGAGCCTTCCTTCTTTGGAGTAGCTAGATTTCCGTCATCAATTTCATTGGATGCCAATTGCGGGGGTGCACCGACTCTTTAACCTAACTAGTCCTTCTCCTCAACTCCAAGCCCGCCGCGAAATCCACATATCACCATAACGTCTTCCTCCTCTATTCCACCTCCCATAAACATTATGGCGTGTCCAATGCCCACAATGGTTTTTGAAGAGACCTCCAGTGCAAACCCTTCTCCTGCGCTGGCTGTGGCATCAAACCTCAAGAACAAATTTGAGAAAATGATGAATCAAAGCCAATGAAGTACCGTGCTGCCATATTCCCTTTACCCATCTTTAACTAATAGGAGTATAGTTGAGCGCCACCTAAAAGCATTCGAGAATCTCGGACCAGCCAATCAAAGAATCCTCGGCGTAACTTGCGCTAGGCTCTACGGACTGTATAAGAAGCACTATTACCAAAACGAGGTCCGCGTTCATATTTGCGAAGTGGCTAATCGCAGCGGGCGAGGCCCAGGAATATGGGTCGGTTCTGCACTCTACCACAGTGTCTTGATGAAGTTGTTGGTGGGTCCATACGTCGCGGATCGAGATCGCGACGAACGTGAGAAACAGTACGAGTCTATACTGGCGTTTCATCGCGCAAGACTGAAACGAAATGGCCAGTGCTGCGGTAGATGAAGGATGCTGTACCCTTTGCCAAGCGTCATATAATCGGAAAGGCTAGCGTGGATCAGAAAATACATCAACGAGGTGGCAAAGGAGCTTGGGAATACGATGAGATGATGGGAAGATAGGTCAGATCATGATTTCTTTGTGACTCTGGGAATTTCTGAAGGTAGATGAAATATTTGGCACCTAGGGCTTGCAGAAATCAACTCATCATCCACGGAATCGTTCTTTGATCAATTGCTGGTTGTGAAACTGATGTGATCTTCTAATACTATACAATTGTGCTTTATTGCCTCACGCAGCCGCTGTTGAGGAGCTCGGAACATGACCTAACATCAGTGAACAAGACAACCAGCATGTAAAGCAGCAAGGTACGAAAGCTCTTTCAATACTACTTCAGCTAATTCCTCTAGCCCCACAAGCTATCCCCTTCTAAAGATACTACCCTTCGATATCCTTAACGACATCTTCGAGAGCCTCGGCCGGGCTAACCGTCGATTGCTCGGCGAAATCTGCATGTAGTTGCACCAGACGTGCAAACGTCGACCTTCACACTCGAGATCTTTATATCATCATGCATTATATCTCGTGAACAAATAACACAAAAAACTCACATTTCAAAATAACATACCCACGCTAGCCCTAGCACTCTTCTGTTTTCCGTCAAGACGACCGCCTTGCGCGCATTGCGAGAATGGCGCCCCTCAAGATCCAATAGTCTCCCGGATCTCACATTGCCATACCGCAGCTCAGCTCATAGAGCTATCATATAAATCCCAAGAAAACCAATCAAACGTCCCATCCAGCGTCCCATTCTGCTCCAAGCTCTTGAGCTCTTTCAACAACGCACCTTGATCTTCCATCAATAAGTCCCGAGACCCCTGCTCCTGTAAATCGGCCCCAGGGAAGGCCGGATTGGAAGATGTTGTGAAGAAGTTGAGCAGTGTCATTGGGTCAGACGGCATATCGTCGAAGTAGAACTCGGAGTTGAAATTTGCGTCGAGCGTTGGCAGGGAAGGGATAGAGGAAAAGTCAGACGAGGGATTGCTGGCTGCGTAGTGTGGGGCTTCAAGCCCTGGTAGTGGGGTTGAAACGTGACTCGTTTGCAGCGCAGCATCATAGTCGTAGGGCTGAGAATTGGTTATATTTTCGGGGATAGCTCCAAGTAGAGTAGGTGCACGCTGAGAAGGTGCGTTTTGGCTGCGCTGCCTCGTATGCCTCACATACGTCTCTGCAAGTCTTGTAAAGGTCTCTGCAACTTTCTCTAGTTTTGCAGCAGATGGGTGGTTGTTGTTCATTTGCAGAAAGTATAAGACGACTTGTCGTAAGCATTGCAGGTCCTTAAAGCAAGTCGGAGAAGTTGGATGCGAGATGATGTTCGAAAAGAGGGCGAAATATGGGGTGAATGGCTGATAGAGAAGTAGCCTGCAGAATTCAGCATCCGATTGAGCAATATTAGAATAACTGAACACACCAGATGATTCCATTGAAGACCTGGCGTGAGTTCGAGACGAGATGTTCCAGAAGTGAGATTGCTGCTCTGGCCGATTCGAGACAACTGTGTTCACTGCTCTTATCACCTCGCATGAGATAAATAACTAAGTGATGATACTGGAACTTTTGAATGTTGACACCTAGTCGGACCTCTTCCTCTTCCGGAGTCGTACAAGGCTTTATTTGATCATAAGCGGACTAGAAAAACTTGGTCAGGCTTCACTCTACAAGAAGTTATCCTATCCACTTACGTTGCGCACTTTGTCCATCCAATAATCAAGTTTTCTCTTTACGTCGACAATTTTAGCCGTGTTGTTCTTTCTCTCGCTGTACATCAGATCCGAGACTTCTCCTTGGAGCTTGGCAAGCTCAAGGCTCTGCATTATATGGAAACCACCAAATTCTAAGAGGATTGAGTTCCTTTGCGGATTTATATCCTCATTAATTGAAACACTGTTAGGCTGAAATAGTGCCAGGGCTTGCGGATCTGGAAGCGGCACATTTTTATACAAATATGCTGGTAAAAGTGGTGGCCGCCCGACAGACAAAGCTAGGGCTTTATCAATTATGAATAGGCCCCAGAACAGACAATTTCTGTGCTGGTTGACTTCGCTATTTAGTGGCGTTCGGGGGATGGGCAGATGTAGTGCAAGGGTCTGAGCCATCTGACATGCATGAGTGAAGATCGTCCAGCAGAGGCTAGGTGTCGTGATCTCTTGTCCATGAGCGGCTAGTAAACAGAGAGCTTGGGCACTGATCACACTTGGCTCCAGAAATATACTAGAGTCCTCGATAAGCATCCAAGTGTTCCATTGGAGACATCTGCTTAGTCTGAGATCAGGGGGCTTCATGAGTGCAAGATTAGTTGAGACCATGGCGTTGAATAGCAGCAACCATCCTCTCTCCTTGACAGTTGATGGCTCAAACACAATTTTCGGTAGTAACCCCTCTGGAGGCTTTTGACAGAAAGGACCGCCTGCGCTCATCGCTTCTGCGAATACTAGTATCTCAGGTAAGTACTGTCTTAGATGACTGCGAACGACCGATAGATGACTTACACTTTGTCAAATATAAACCTTCCTCTCTTTCTGGAACGAAAAAGATTTCGTTAGATCTTTTCAGATTTTGAACATTCTTTCGAACTTCGTTGGCGTCCTGAAACCCAACAGAAGCGAATGTGCTTGAGAGATCGGCGAGACTATCTTCAGCGTTCTTGTGCAGCTGGGTATCCCGGACATCATTCATGGCCTTTCCTATATTGCTGTCTGCTTGTGAGAGAAAAGTTGCGATGGGTGAAGGACCAATGTAGAATGGCTGGCCAGTATCGTCTTTGAGAAGACGTCCGGGCGCTGGACTTGATTCGCCGCCTGAATCCTCTTCACTGAGGTTTCCACGGTGCGGAGGCGCATTATCACCTGTTGGTGATGTCAGAGAGAGTGAGATTAAAAGCAGGGGATGTACTCGATAAACTTTGAGAGTCGACTCGTTGATGAGAGTTTGCTCGATCGCGGATTGGGTTTCGCGATGAGATGCTGATATTTATCAGTCCTTGTCTCCTTATTTCGGTCGATAAACTTACTTTGACCTAGGACGTCTCCGAATCTTACCATGTCTGGAATACACACAGCCACCGTTCCATGCCTTACAATTTTGGCAGGTGGGTATTTCACGTGAGCAACGTAGCTGATGAAGATCAGTCTTGAAACCTCCATAGCATGAATTATCTCACCTTTCTCTGTTTGCAATGATCGCACTAGATTAATAGTCAACAGAACATCCGAGATCAATGCAACTGTAAGCGCTTACAGAATATTGAGCTGTACCGCCTTGCTCGGGCTGGCGGTACAGGGGATCAAGATGCGAGCTGTCTTTCCGCGCGGTCGATTCTGTGTCGGACATTTGAAGGGGCTGCGGTCAAGGAAATGCAGTCGGTAATTTTTATCGAGAACAGCATCTGGTACGTCGTTGAGGAAGGTTCGAAGACGGGGTTTACAGGCAGAGATAAGCTCCGCGTCTGGCCACGTGAGTGGCGGAGTATCCCTGTCTACTCACTTGTGGGGACGGATAGCTTAGCTCCTTATTATATAAATCCTTTCTTTGATAAAGAATCAAGTGAGCTTTTGGCTATCATCTTGGAGCCCTAAGCTTATATCAAGTAAGCATAATCCCTCTACTTCAAAAATAACATAGTAAAACTGATGGTTGGACTTGCTTGATTATTTTTTCTCTTCTTCTCCCGTGACTTGAGTTTATCTTGAAACCAATGTACGATACAATCAAGGAGAATTCTGCTCAAACTTTGGAGCAATGTCACCCCACTAACCTCCTTCAATCAAAAATATTAGTAGAAAGAAATTTCGTCTAGCCTAAGTATTTACCTAAGGAAGATGTCCACGATTGCACATAATAATCCTCCAGATCAATATCTGAGCTTCGAATTTGAATGTGCTTTCCTACTTATTGTAGGTAGCAGAATGGAGACGGAATTTTTGTAGGCGGTGTTGAAGGCAAATAAGGATTGATTGATTGTAGAAGAAAGAGTGTATAAAGGGTGAAGCCTTTATATAAGTAAATCCAGTAGCAGAGGACTGCAAGAGCAATGCACGTGATCTGCAGACCACGATTTCCAATACTATTGCCTCCTTCGATGATTTTACGAAATCATGTCAAGCACTAGGATCGAAGTGTAGAGGTAGAGCTAGAATCTGATCAAACGGCTCCACAACTTAGTCTAGCTTCGACAATTGATCCAATTGCTAATGACACTTCTATATTCGGAAACAATCCCACCGCTGAAGATGACCAAGGCCAACCAGACGACTATTTGTAAGTAGTGACAATTGTACGTAATAATTAATACAGCTAGAGAACTCCGCTCACCATTCCATCATCTCCTTCACAACCGTTACTGGCTCACTTCCATCCCCCATCGGTTTCAAATTATAATGAATAACCGCCCTTCTACCATCCGGATCCAGCACAGGTTGCACATCACTAATCCTCTTCCAACCAGGAATCTCCGTCCCATCAATCAAAATATCAATACCCTCCTCTTCGATTTCCATCACTCTCTTAGCAACTCTAGCAATGGTCCTGCTGTCCCACAATCCCTCTTGCCTATTCGCAGTAAATAGACAAGCTATTGCCTCGCGACGAACAATAGGATGCCGACATCGCGATGCAGCGAAGTAAAGAGGACTGATAATATGTGTATCAAGTGAGAAAAGGGTCTTTCTTCGGGTGGTGGATGACGTGGAAGCTATCACTGCGGATGCGTGCGATACCAGTTCTTTGAAATGCGCCGTGTACCGATCCCATGTCGCTTCGTCCTCAGCAACAGCCGGATGATCAAGATCTGCATGCATCAAGATGTAGACACGCCAAAGTTGAAGCATATGATCTGCGGGCAGGTTTCTCTTCTCAGGATTCGTTTCGAGGAATCGTTCGTATGCATCACTCCAGTCTTGAAGCTTCTCAATATACTTTGATGCCAGACATCGCAGGTTTTCTTCGGACGGGATCGCATAGTTTCCATTACCGGTAGAGAACCAAGGGAGCTCTGCACGGTTGGTGAGTGAGCGTCGAAAATCGTGGTGCCAGCAGCGGTATATGGAGTCTTGAGAATCTCGGGCTTCTTCGAACCCGCAGAAGACGATTGGTATCTGGAGATCTTCGGCTACTGGTCCACGATTCGATTTGGGGACTAATCCAAGATGTCTAGAGCCGAGCATTGCGGAACCTTGGATGTCTAGGCGGGTGAATAGTACATGCAGAGTCGAAATTGGTGCATAAAGCGCCGAGTTCGATCTTGAGTCGACACTTTTGCTCTGTATTTCCGAAAGGATCTTCACGCCTCCATCGATGTGGTCAAATACAGTTCCCAGATGCCCTCGAAGAGCCTATGTCACATCAGCAATGATATCGACGAGAATGAACAGCTCAAACGACTCACGTCAAAGCATGCGAACAAGATGCATGTAATCAATGCCACATCTACCCTTTGTTGAGGCTTACAAAGGGTGCCGGCTGCAGGTTCTACCAAAGCATGAATAGCCTTGTTATACTGCTGGAGCGCGAATCCCCCAGCAATTAGATCCTCGCTATGTCTCATCATGGCGGTGGTTGGTTTCGCGGATCCATACTGCTCATGCAAGGCACCTAACGCGATCGCGGCATGTCGAATTGCAGGGTTATGGTGGCAAGCCTGAAGCACCGACTGGAACCAAAACTGTGAACGGTAGAAGCCACAGATCTGCTGTACCGTCTCTTGTTGGAAGTAGTGAAAGGCTCGCTGTTCGGATTTGGTTCCTTGAAACGGCAAGATAGTCATTTGAGGTGACCCCGATTCCGGAACAGTATTCTTTAGGGTGGGGGTGAGCTCCTTAGTTGGCTGGCCCTTCCGATCACTGGTGGCAACAATATACCCGTCACATTTACGTCCTGTGCTCGTACATTTGTGGCAGCTAGGCTTGCCTTCATCGCACTTGATACGCCGGATTCTACTTCTTAGTCGAGAGTGATAAGAGAGATGATGAGACAACATACCTGCAAGTGATGCATCCTGTCCTCGTTTTGGGTTTAAATGCTCTCCTCCGTCGGGAACTGTCTTGTTCAGGCGATTCTCCCATCGCGGGATCCAAGAGTATTGGTATCTGTAGTATTAGGACTTGGCTCCTAGGCTAAGACGATCGAGAGGCTGAATAGACGAATTGATAGAGATCTGGAGGACTCCAGGTGAAGCTTGTAAACGAACAGACCAGTGAGAGGAGAGTGTATACGGAAACTTGACCCAGAATTAACTTCTCAAACGATCAGGGTGGAGCTGACTCTGAATCTGTGGCCACAATGGGGAAATGGCGTTGATAAAGCACAAGCTGACGTTGAGTTGCAGCGCCGCAGCATAACATATGCTTAAACGAACTGGCCAATAACTTGGCTATGTTTAATGAGTTCGGCTGACTCAGCCACCTCGCCTAAGCATAAGGGGGAATATCACTGCCAAAAAGACTAGTATAACAGTCTTCGCCGCAAGAAGTGGAAGTGTCCGTTCACCCAGTTCAAGTTTGTGAAGTCCTTTATTTTGGTGCGTCTGAGTCTAAAAATAGAAAAGATCTGAGAAGGTGTAAATAAGGTAGGTGCTTGGGGTATATCAGAATGTCTGCCAAGCACGTGACTTTTAGCACTAGCGTTTAAGGGGAGCTTAAAACTCCTAATGTGAGCTCCCTGAGCTTCTGTACAATTCAACCACTTTATGGTTATTTTACCTTACCCAAAACTGACAATCTAACAGGGTGAGCTAGTGCACGTGACTATCGCAACAACTAGGTAGTATCCGCTCTCTTGAATTCGCAAGTCTTCAATCCACGGTAAGCATCCCTTCTTATAGCATAGATACGATTATTCTGTTCCGGTTCTGCTACGGTCGACTTTTACATGGCCCTCTCCTTGCGAATACATCTCCCATGTTAGGATTATTAGCTGAAAATGGAAAGGGATTCACTGAGATCAAACTCAAAACTCACAGGAGAATCCCCAGAAACTTGAATAATATATAGCAAAACTTAATCGATCTCTGAACGTATCAGGATTTTAGTCGCAGGAGGATAAACACCCTCTCCAATATCTTTCTTGGCACTCAAAATCAACAACTTCCTTCAATGTCTACTCCTCTCGGTTGCTAATAATCAAGCATTTATAGTATCTAACAAAGCTCGGCAAGGGCTAAGAGCTTGCAATGAGTGCAAGGGAAAAGAATGGAACAAATGCATCCACAGAGGAGGTGAAGATTGGATAGAGAGTCAGCGACTTACCTTGTGAATGGGGTATCATGAAAATAATCAAGGTTGGTTAGGTTCAGGACGAAAAGATTCAGGTGAAACGCAGTTAGGCGCACTGACAACTAAACTAGAAACATAAAGTGGAATTTCTGAATAATTTACCCATAATCTAAATCGAACAATCCTCCTCAGATGTCTTTGGATACTCAACCATTTCAACTTGTCCTTGCTCGGCGATCTCGGAATCTGATTCGAAATTAGCGCCTGCATAAATTTGTCTGAATACAAGGGAGTCGTACCTCGAAGCCCCTGTAACTGTTCGAAATATGTAATCATTTCCTCCATTCCGCTCTCATCGTCCCCTTCACCATTCAGAGTTGTAGCAGTAGCTTCATTAACCATCTTGGATATCTCATAAAGGCTGTGCTGCATCGCAAAATCCTCCACTGAACATCCGTTATGAGTGACACTGGTATCTGCTCCCCATTCAATCAAAAGTCTAGTTGTCCCCTCTTTCATCTTCCGGATAGTATGAAATAGAATGTGCATTCCTTCGAACATAGCATTAGAATTGGCACCAGCTTGAAGCAGCACCTTGAGAACTTTTTCATGGCCCGTCTCAGAGACATACACTAGAAGTTTGTCATCCGCAATGAGAGATGGCAGGAAAGCCGTCTTCTGCAAAAGCATGACTAAAATCTCGGCTTTTCCCTCTTCTGCCGCACGTATCAGAGCATTCAAGGAATCGGCCCCATAATCGAGTAAGAGTCGGACCAGCGCCAAATTCCCCCATTTGACTGCCAAATATAATGGGCCTTTGCTTGTATTCTGTGCCACATCGACATTCCCCTCGACATCTGCTCCTTTCTCAAGGAGAAGCTTGACTATCGACTCATATTCCATTTCAATCGCGATATGGAGGGCAGTCCAATCCCTTTGATCTTTGACTCTAATACCTGCGCCATTCTCCAATAGTAATGCGACACTCTCGTAGTGCCCATTTTTTGCAGCAAAGTGGAGGGCAGTCCTTTGCTTAGCTTGCCTAGCCTCGATGTCTGCACCTCTCTCAAGGAGCATTCTTATAGCCCCCTCGTGCCTATTATATGTAGCAATGTGGAGGGCAGTCCYTTGCTYAGCKTSCCTAGCCTCGATGTCTGCACCTCTCTCAAGGAGCATTCTTATAGCCCCCTCGTGCCCATTATGTATAGCAATGTGAAGGGCAGTCCACTGCTTAGCTTGCCTAGCCTCGATATCTGCACCTCTCTCAAGGAGCATTCTTATAGCCCCCTCGTGCCCTTTATCTGCAGTAATGTGGAGGGCAGTCCCTTGCTCAGCGTCCCTAGCCTCGATGTCTGCACCTCTCTCAAGGAGCATTCTTATAGCCTCCTCGTGCCCATTTCGTGCAGCAAGGTGGAGGGCAGTCCACTGCTCAACGTCCCTAGCCTCGATGTCTGCATCTCTCTCAAGGAGCATTTTAACAACCTTTAAATGGCCACTTTCTATAGCAATGTGGAGGGCAGTCCCTTGCTTAGCTTCTCTAGCCTCGATGTCTGCACCTCTCTTAAGTAGTATCCTTATAGCCTCCTCGTGCCCCTTTTGTGYAGCAAAGTGRAGRGCAGTCCAYTGCTTAGCTTCTTTAGCCTCGATGTCTGCACCTCTCTCAAGGAGCATTTTTATAGCCCCCTCGTGCCCATTTTGTGCAGCAAAGTGAAGAGCAGTCCACTGCTTAGCKTCYYTAGCCTCGATGTCTGCRCCTCTCTCAAGAAGCATTCTTATAACCCCCTCGTGCCCATTTTGTGCAGCAATGTGAAGGGCAGTCCACTGCTTAGCGTCCCTAGCCTCTATGTATGCATCTCTTTCAAGAAGCATTTTTATAGCCCCCTCGTGCCTATTATATGTAGCAATGTGGAGGGCAGTCCCTTGCTCAGCGTCCCTAGCCTCGATGTCTGCATCTCTCTCAAGGAGCATTCTTATAGCCCCCTCGTGCCCATTGTGTATAGCAATGTGAAGGGCAGTCCACTGCTTAGCTCCTTTAGCCTCGATATCTGCATCTCTTTCAAGAAGTAGCCTTATAGCTCCCTCGTGCCTATTTTGTACAGCAAAGTGGAGGGCAGTCCATTGCTCAGCTTGCCTAGCCTCGATGTCTGCACCTCTCTCAAGGAGCATTCTTATAGCCCCCTCGTGCCCATTTTGTGCAGCAAGGTGAAGGGCAGTCCCTTGCTTAGCTTGCCTAGCCTCGATGTCTGCATCTCTCTCAAGGAGCATTCTTATAGCCCCCTCGTGCCCTTTATCTGCAGCAAGGTGGAGGGCAGTCCATTGGTCAACGTCCTTAGCCTCGATGTCTGCACCTTTCTCAAGGAGCAATGTCACAAAACCTTCGTTCCCCGTGTTGGAAGCAAGGTGAAGAGCAGTTATACCACTTATATCCTTGTTATTGACATTAGCACCGTTTTCTACCAAGAGTCGCAGTGAGGATTCGTATCCGGATAATTTGCCATTTCCAAAAGCATACGAACATGCAATCAGCAGTGGAGAGAATTTGCTATGATTTACAGCATCGACATCAGCCCCAGCCTTGACGAGTACTGCTATAACTTCGGAGCGTCCACAGCGAGCAGCAGGATGCAGTGCTGTCTCGCCATAACCAGTTGTCTTCAACACGACTTCTCGATCCAGCTTAGATTCGACAAATTTAGTCAAGCCCAAGTATGAGGCAAGCCAGAGCTGGTGGACAGCATGCAGTGCATCTTGGCTCTCTTTGAATCTTTGATGCCTTTGCTTCTCGTCGCCAGTTGGCTTTTGAATGCCATTGTGAATTATTTGCATGAAAGAAGAGACCTTTGAGTTGTTCTGAAGGAGGTCTACAGCTAGTTGTTCGGCGTCTTCAGCGAGGGTCCGGCCTGGTCCATTCATTAGATAACCTGGTATGATATCCAGTAATGGATAATCTTTGATCCATTGAGCGATTTCCTCATCGCTCTCACAGGGACCTTGGGAAAAGCCATCGAATGATACGTATGTAAGACATGTCTTCGCTATGTCTGTTAGAGCATGGGGGAAAAGCTTTTCGCTATGTCGTTCAAAGTATTCGCGTACACTATCATGCCTCAAAGTGATGGTTCGCCCCTCTTTCTGGATAGTGACCAAGCCGCAGCACACAGCTATCAGCCTGTCTTCATCCAAGAATCCGTCATGATCGAGGCTTCGATCGCCAGGTCTGACTGCGAGAGCGTGCTGAATTTGTTCGACAGTCAAAGCTTCAGGCGCATAATTGATCCAGTACAAAATCTTCAAAGCATCGTCGAAAGCATCGGAATCTTGCCCTTCGATTCTTTCCATAACTCCATTATATGCGTCATGAAGTCTCTCTGGCAAAGTATTCATAGCTTCTTTGAGACTGCGCAGATTGCTTTTGGTCGTTAATGAGTCCATCTGTAGGGAGGCAAGCAGAAACCTGTTATGTTATTCAGCTGGTGGTCGAGATGATTGGGGAAACTCGAGCAGATTTAATAGTTAGACTCACATTCCTTGTGCTTTTGAGACGATGGCATCGATGATAGTGCCATTCATGGCTGGGGCTTTGCCAACGACCTTTTGCATTCGTTCCAACTGTATTCGTCCTTGAAGGTAGTTCGATATATCCGAGTCGAGTGCTGCCACGTCAACGCGAGTGTGCTTCTCCAAGCAACTCTCAAGTGGTAGATTGCGCGAAGTGAGGAAAATATTCGCAGTATTCAACTTCGCGATCTCTTCTAGAAAGGTTTGTGTCAGCGAATTGTTGGCTTCGGAGCGTTCATCTATGGCATCGATGACGATATAGACCTTATCAAAATAACCAATTGCCGAGCGAAGAAGCTTTGCGTATTCGTTCATCCTGGGTCGTGTGCATCGCTGATTGTGGAGTTTATATAAGGTCATCAATTCTTCGTCCAGATTGTTTCCGGTGCAGAGGAGCTGATGTAATAAACTTCCGATCAAATTCTCCGGAGTTTGAATAGACGAATCCTTGCTGCTGCAAAATGCGAAGGCTAACCCGTTGTTGGGGCTTTCAGTAATCTTCAGTTTGAGGTAATTGATGATAATCGAACTACATTCAATAGTTAGGTTAGCTTCCAAGTCATATGAAACCGGGGATGTGTAGATTACGCTAGGACAGTCTTGCCCACTCCTTCTGAATCGATGTCAGCATTTCCTAGTCCGATATTGCTTCAATGCAGATCAGACTTAACATACGCTCGCCAAAGCAACACAAAACTTCCCCATTGGCAGCTAACCATTGCTTAAATTCGGGCTTCTCAATGAGCCATTGAGCGAGCCCGTCTTGCCTGTCTCTGGCGTCAAATATGTCGTGCTGTTTCGTGTCGAATACTCCTGCGAGGGGTGATAGCCATTTGAGAGCTTCCTGACGACGCCTTTCTGGTAAGGTTGTTAGCAACATGTATTCAGCATCAGAGATTTGGTGGATCTGTTTCTACCGTGATCATCGCTATACATCCAAGTTCGAATTTCCGAAACATCAGATCCGATCTGAGAAACACGACCGAGTTGAGGGATAACAGCTGAGTCTAGTCTTGACTGTATCTGTGAGCCTTGGTCGCGTATGTCGCGTGTTTCTTGCCTGTCTAAATCAGCCAAATACCTGCAAGTGTCATTCTAAAAGTGGCAGCATACAAGTGAACGACAGAGATTGAAGAGCTGAGCACAGATAATTGGTCTTTCAACTTTTTCTGCAACTTTAACGTAGGTTGAAATACAGCCCATTGTATCTTTCTCCTGCTTCCATGTCTCCATCCCTGCCGAGCTTCAACTCCAAGGTCTTTGTCGAAACGCTCGAGTCCTTGCTGAAAATCTTTCGCGATCTCAAGACAAGTTTCAACCTGTTGATGGACGTTGCTATTTTGCTTTCCAAGAAGGTCGTCTGAAAAGAGGATCTCGCATCCCTTTACAAGCTGTTCTATGACTTTCAAATCTTTTTCCGCAGTCTGATACTCGGCTGATGCGCCGTAGCCATCCCGAAGGCTCGCGAATATCTTGATAGCCAGCCCGATACCAGATATGATGTCGCCAAACCCGAACCCGAACGGAATTGGCATTTTCGAAATAACTTTATCAATCAGTTGCTCAGTGACAAAACCGATATTCCAGCGACACGGGTGACCAGACGTCCTTTGTTAGTTCAGTTCTGGGTAACACAAACTGAGGCAGAGATCAGGCCAGCGAGCGACTTTACTCAAAATGGAGATGGCTCCAAGGCTCCCTGGTGCCTCCACATGTGTGGCAGGCTGTCAGCAGGGCTGCCGTTCCCCAATTTTAACGAACTTCGATGTCCACAGCACAAATAAATGCCGCCCCTCCCCAAAAGCTTCAGCCACCGGCCCATACGTGGCACGATTGAGAGCGGCTGGCTCCGCCCCCAAAGAAATAGCACCCCACAGGAATGGAATCGCTAAACTGGCACAGCACTGCCTACTTCCGAAGCACCACAGCTTCCAAAACATTCTGGCCATGTAGAAAGTTGCATGCACCAGCATGTGATAATCTGAGCAAGAACGAGCGTGGACAAATTAGCCAGAACGCGACATAAAGTGACGGGATTACACCGCACGATCCAGTCTCATACTTCGTATCCTGTGAAAGAGGAGCGAGAGTCTGAAATGGCTTGCTTTCTACCCTACCCGCTTTTGAACGTCGACGAGGGGCGCTACATCATTTCAAAGTCAGCGCCCGGCATGATGGGGGACTGATCGCTTGCAAGCCCATCCCCATAGGTCTGTGCGCACAGGGCATTTTTCTCGGTGAGCGAAATCCTCCGCTAGGCCTTAAACTTTAAAAATCACGACTTTCGCTTTAAAAGTTTAAAACCATGAAAGATTATGTACACTCAAGATTTTAGGTATAGCAATTAAAACAACAAAATTTCTTTTTCTTTAACTCATTCTTCGCAATTTGAAACAAGGTTTTCATATTCTGATACAAATTTCCCTGAGTGCAGAGACCCGTGGGAGTGGGCTCGTTACTTGCCCTATACTGTTGATTTCTAGGGCTGTGGTCAATTGCGGCACTGCGCCTCCACGGAAAGCCCTCGAAAGATGTGGCACCTATTGGCAGCCTGCAAATGCAAGGCATTTTAGCGGGCTAAGTCCCTAAAAAGTGGCCACCAGAGCCTGACTGCCGTAAAGCATTCGCTTTGTGCCGCGATCCCTAGCTTCTACGGTCAGCCTCATTGAAGGATAACAACCAGGCTGACAGGGAGTGACAATGAATGTACCACCAGCCTTAGCTAATCGCGATGAGATGGCATTAGGTGTCTGATTTCTTTTGGTGCGCCTGGTCAGCCACCCCACCAACCAATCACGGGAGACTGGATACAAGGGAACTAATCTAGGGACGTGTATCGGAATATTACAGCCCCGCACTTCCAACTCACAAACCGTCATGCCTAGATGAAGTCATTCCTGAAGTCATGGTACTGAAAAACGATAGCCCAAGATTAGAGGCTGCAAGCTAGATCTATCGTCAAAATAATGGAAAGATATTTTTCTTGGACGTCAGCTTTTCAATCTCCGAATGTGGAGAGCCCATCATTTGTAGGATCTATTCTTATATAGTTCCATATCAATTTTCGAAGTTAGGATGTCGGACATCGGGATTTGTAGTAGGAATGAATATCATGTAGTCCGAAAGGGAAGAACGAAGGAAAATGAAATTGACGAATTGGAAAGACTAGAAGTCTTGCTTCATCACGTTACATTTTGCTTGCGAAGCAAGAAAGCAGCAAGGGCTGCTAAACTTAAACTAGACTCAGCTGCACGCTATCTACTTCATAGTTATCGAAAAAGCTCAAGAAAGCCAACACCTGCGGTGCAACCGCGCAGCTCATTGTGCCCTTGATCGGCATCGTCGCCTTGAACCCCACAATCTTCAGCCTCACCCCACCACACCCTTTACAGACTGCAGTCGCAGCATAGGTCTTATTGATCTCCAGATCCCTTCCAATCACCTGGAACATATCTAACCCATCTAATTCCCGAACAGTGAATAACGCTGTGGACTTGGTCGAGTTCTCGACACTTATCAGCCGATTCTCAACACGCTTTCCGAGACCTTGACTTCCGAGATTCTCAGTACCGGTAAATGGAGCAGGGACAGCGCCGGCAACGTAGACGAGCGCTTGACTTTCTTGCCCGACAGGTAGAGAAGAGACGACGCGCATGGATGAAGTGTCGACGACGTCCATGGTGTCGCTATGCTCGTTGACCCAGTACATTCGGGTGCCATCCGGACTTCCCCAGATGCCATGAGGCTCGATACCAGACGCTCTGATCGAGGTGACGAAGACCGGCATTGAGGAGGGTAAGTCTTGGCGGTAGACTTTCGTGTCGTTTGTTGCTGCTACCGTGACAAATCCATAGGTTGTTCCGTTCACGATAGCGAAATTGGGATGGTTGCTTTCTGGGCCCGTGTTGAGGATGCCAACAATGGTTCGAGTTGAGAGGTCGATGATGGTTGTGTTCCCTGTCATTTTGTGAACGACCCAGAGTCGAAGTCCGTCAGCTGAAATCATCATGTCGGATGAGAAGATGTCTGCTAGTCCAGAGATAGTATCTATTACTTTTCGCGACGAGACACTGATGATGCTAACTGTTGGTGACTTGATGTGGTTGACATATGCGAGCTCTCCATCCGGACTGAAGAGAACCTTGCTGGATCCTGGATCAGTGACAATGCGTCCGACCACACCTCCTTTCATGGCATCCACCAAATCCACATTGTTTGTCCCTCGACACCCAACCCATATAGTTCGACCATCGTGGGCAAAGAAGGCTTCATGAGATGCTCGGTCGACATAAGTCTGAGACACAATACTGTTGTTGACAGTTCTGATAACCGTCACAGTATTCGATGTGACGCTCACATGACTGAGAAATTGCCCATCTTGAGAGAATCCAAGTCCGTGACTATTGACTGCTTGGAGGTACTGCGGGTTCAATTGATCAGTCAATCGAGGATCGCCTAAAGAGATGGTACCTAGGACTTCGTTGGTGAGTGGTTTAATAACAGTGACAGTATTCGATGTTTGGTCCCCTGTATAGATTCGGTCTTCAATGCTAATACGCTGGGCTCCTGGGAGCGAGGGGGCCTGTGAAATTGCATGTATACTGGAAATAATGGCGAGTAAGGTCAAACTAAGCCATTTAATGAGGTACATTGTAGAACGGAATGGAATTGGTAGCCTGACTTCGTACCTGCATTTCGACGGAAGCTTATATACATACGGATATGACGGGCAAGCTACAATCGCGGGGTTCTTGAACTTTGGTTGCGGAAATAAGAAGCAGCCCCGAGATTAGAGCGGGGTCAGATCCGGGCTGCGTCATTTCCAGGAAGGATAGCATGCATTGCATTAGAGCATTCTAATAAATGAAGCCGCGGAGAAGATCTCGTTACCCCATATTTTTGGCTGCTGTCAGCTTACACCACGTTCTCATCCTCGTTCTCGGAAGGAAATTCGGGCTCGAGCGAGACTAGCGAAAACTCAGATATAATACTTTTGATGGTCACCAGACGGTTCAAGCTGGGATTATATTACATAGGCTATCATTTGAACTTGCTCATCTGGCCCCAAAAAGGGTTGAGATTCGAGTCGCTACTCAATTTGATGCCATCAACTAGCAGCGAAATCAAATGCCCAGCCTAATCCAGGTCCCAGGCTAGAGCAGGCGGCCGACGAGGCAAAGGAAGGCAACTTGGAACAAGCTTTATGCAAGGCTAGGCAAGGCGCACATGTATTTTAAACAGGAGCAAGAAGGCGAGCAAGGCTATATTAGCCACGGAAATTACATAGAAATCCTTCCGACAGTTGGGCACGTGGGCCGTACGCACGTGCTTACAACCCCTTATTAATACTTTAGTAATTTAACCCATCCCAGCCCAGCCTACCTTCGACGCAGGGCTAGGAGAAGTAATCTGATAGGCCAGGAAGAGGCAGGTGAAGTCAAACTTAGGGTACGCAAATCTAGCCCACGGAGAAGGCTTACTGACCAGCACAACTTTTCTGCTTTCGCGAGAGAATCCAGGACAGTCTAGCTAACTGTAGGCTTCGGCTGCGGTCTCCTCCCACGATTGGTGGCCTGCGGGAAAAATTCAGGCTCTGATTGTATGCTCGAAGCGCCTTCCTCCAGGGTGCTGCGCACGTATGTATCACATGATGTCCATATGAAGTAGTAGTCTTTTGCAGTCCAATGATTCGGCAATGCGTATCGCCAGATGCGCGATCGGACTTCAGGTGGAAGTTGTGGAAATAAATGTGAAAACCGTCGTTGGGAGGATTGATTGATTGCCCACGGCATGTTTCGCATCGTCAATCAATCCTCGCCATGGGTTTGCAGAAAATCTGCGGTACGCAAATTGTCTATCGTCTTCGTTCCCTCCCTTCCGTCCGTCTACAGTCATCAGGCACAGGACATCTGCAGCTGTTTGAGGAGGTTTGGCATAGTCTGCAGGCGTCAGTCGACGACGAGGAGGAGGAGTAGCAGGTCATCGAAATACATGACTGAAGAATGGATAACCATTCTGGGTAGTAATCTGCTTTGGGCTGCAAAGCCATCGCGACGTGGTGTTGTCAGAAATGTTGTGCCTCAGCTTGTGGCCTGAAGCCCCAACGTTAGAGCGGGAGTCCAGCCCTTAGTCTGCGGTGTAGTCTAACCGAATGTTGACATCTAAATGGAGCCATTTCCGCCCCCAATCCACCAAAGACCCTGGTAGTATCTCCACCCCACCAAGCTAACCACCGGGGCTGAATCTCAATATCGTTATTGACTTGAGATGGAGTCTTTCAAACATTCAATGCGAGAAGCATGCCCAGCCTGTATTTGTTTCACTGTCCGCGCGCAACATGAATTACTCGGATAGTTTCCGGCGAGGAACTCCCAGTAGGCGCGACAGCCAGCGTGCCAATGATAACTCCGAGATTGTTCCATCGCGTCGCTATTCAGCTGCTTATGATCGCCATGACTCGAGTTCTCGGCCGGGGCCGAGTTCGGTGCCTCCCATCAGAGAAGATTCTCGCCCTGGGAGAATAGACGAGGAGGATGAAATACTAGTTATTGAACATGCCGAACCCAGTGTGCACCGCGCTTCGGCTCCGAGGGCGAGAGTTAATAGAGAGCCGGAAATCATTCGGGTTGATCCAGGTGTTAGCAGGCCTGGGCCAGCAGATCGCAGAGCAAGAGTCGATGATGAACCAGAGCCCTCGTACGACGACCCTGGCCCAAGTTCACGCCCTTCCAGACCGGAAAGGCGTTATGACTTTGAGATAGAACCAGGGGCTTTAGCGTATGATCAAGAACGAGCTCAGAGAAGATACGAGGCTGAAGACGAGCTTGCAATCCACAGGCGTGCATCCGATCGGAGTGATGGTACGTGTGACTCTCATACCAGTATACTGTATTACTATGTGTGACGTTCGTAAGTTAAATGGGCAGCCCTTGGGACATGCGGTTAGGCAGCACTGCTCTCAAAACTGCTCTCAGGACAGCTCCCAAAATCTCCCTTCTGAACCTTAAGCTGTCACACATGCTGATAAGTCGATAGGGCCTACGGTGTATCACGTTGATAACCGCCAGCGAAGCTCTGGAGTGCCGCCCCCACCACCAGGCGCTAGATACGCACCCCCTCCAATGCCACCAGGCTTTAGCTATCCACCTGTTGCTCATGCCCGTGATCGTCGGCGAACTCACAGTGGACACTCAGGTCCTCCTCCTCCTCCACCGCCCTATGTTCTCCCAATTGTCAATGAAGAACGGCGTGAAAGTCGTCGTCACAGTGCTCGCCACTCCTTGCCTCTACGTCCACCCCCGTCTCCACGCCCCGTTCCGCCGTTTGTTCCCATTTCGTTCTATCCTCTGTTTCCTTTGTATTATTTTACCTCGGGACATTTTGTCCTGATTTGATCCAGGAATACACTCAAATGGGAATTGACTAAGACCTTCTTTACGTAGTGGAGTCGTAACACCTTCCCCTTACTTAGTGTCTTCCTACCAGCAGCCTCCCAACTCGGCCTCTGGAGAAGGCCATGCTGGTGGTGGAGGAGGAGGATTAGGAGAAGGAGGAAGAGGAGGAGGAGGAAAGTGTGGTCACGATTTGTCGACACTTGCCGGACGGCAAAATCCTAAGGATCAAGAAGAGGTCCGAAACAGCATCGTTCTTTGCATGTACCGGCATAGCAAGAAGGCATTTGACTTCCGTTTCGTGGATCTCAGAAGATCGCCAGGCAGGAGAATGGATGGCGAAGAAAGGCCCGCTGTCACAGACCTCCACTTGTTCAAGAGGATGCGAAGGACGTACGAGAAAGACCTCCGTGGATGGATTCGACGCCTCTTTAGCTTCAAGCATCTGTCAACAGTGAGATTACTGCAGGTAAGCGTGTTTCTTCCAATACTAAGGAGAGAATGATGACTGATATTTCTAGTACGGTGATGGGCTTTTCTTTAGGCCTGACCAAGAAGATGATATCTTTTCGTCAAAATTCATGAGAATCTGGCGCAATCCCGAGGAGGAACTCGATGGTGCCATGGATGGGCATGAATGGAATAAATGGCTTCTCCAACAGAAGAATCTCCAATACAAGTTCGACATGGCAATTGAGCTGATCGAAGACTATGTTCCAGAGCGTATAGTATTTTTCGTCGGTATTTTGCTGATTGGAATTGCTGGACTCACAGCCGCGTGGCTGATAGTAGGAGGAGATCCTGGCAACGTGTCGACCGTCATGTCGTTTGTTCTGACCTTCATCGCTGGTGAGTAGGCCTGTCATATTCTGGGTGGAGATAAATGCTGATTTGGAGACAGCTGTTATTACGTTGACTGGAATTTGGGATTGGTTTGATGCTGATCGATCGAAAGAAATTCAACAACGGGCTGTGATAGTGCTTCCAGAGAGATACGTCAACCATGAACCTCTTCCAATCTTTGATGGGCCGGGTCAAAAGGTGGGAGGGAAGGGTCCGCCTCTTTAGCACGCTTGTTTTCACCCCTGCAGGCAATCAAGCATGTGTAACAGGGCAAATAAAGACGTTCAATGTAAATCCAACAATAGAGCTGGCCCATTGGGCCAGCGATACTTTGCCGTAATTCTATATCTTTCACCTAAGGTGGTGGCTCTTGGTCTGACATAGCAATACTACTTGGGCACGAAAGTTACAAAGGCAAGCGTAACTAGAGCTGGTAACTAGTCTCAAACGTATTTACGGTATTGAACTTACTTGAGCAGCAAAGCTAAGATAGTACTGTCGAAGGGCGAGGTTTCCAGAGTGTAAAGGGCCCAACTGTAGGTCATCTGTCTCCTAGGGCAGGAAACGAATACAGTACCGTAGCTCCCAGTATGTGAATATAATCGAAGAAGGCCGTAAAATCGTAATAAGGTAATAATCAATAATCGTCAGAATCAGTCAGGGGCACTCTCAATTGCGAGGAGGCACAATAATCAGGAATCAATCGTCTGTATTCATACTGCCAAAGCTGCCCGAAAGGGGACAGTTCTTGCAAGAACGGTAAAATACTGTACAGAAGGTAAAATGAATTTTCACCCCACCACAGTACTCAAACGTTCAAAACTTTGAGTTTATTAAGATAAATCCCAGATGTCCAATTATATTTTTAAACAGCCAAATCCTGAGGTAGTAATACACGACGCGGACTCAACAGAGCAGGGGAGACAGGGTCCAAACATCAGCTAGGCCATAAATAGTACTAGTGTCGGTGAATATGGGTGTTTAGTGCGACACTAATTTTGTTTCCTACTGTAATTCTCGAAGACGCGTCAAATCGCGCTCTACGGGTGCCAAAAACGTTGCTGATTTTGGCGAGAGTGCGCGAGTGTGACACTTTCATAATTTTAGCACCCACGAATTGATATTTGATATAATATTCTCTTATATAATGGTTTAATGGCTACTTCCAACAGTATTCACGAAGGTCCTATAAAATTTGGAACGTAAGCTATTGAGGAAAAGTAATTGAGTACCTAAGATTTTGGTATTTCCACATGCCAAAATCGACAAGGTTTTTTGGCCCGTAGAGATCGCGTAACCTTCAAGGCGGGTAGAGTGTCGCTAGCGCAGAAATCAACGGAAGTACTCGCCCGTGACGTACATTCAGCAGCGAAGAAACAAAGGGAAAGTTTCTCGCAAGGACGCCTACTAATGATGATGGGGTTCCACGACGGGATGCTGCCTTTGTCGTAGGTTGCATGTCTTAAAATTAGGTTCTGGCTACTTGACCAGACGCTGATGTTCCTAGCTGATATCCGCATAGCGTAGAACACATCAATAGGTGGGTAGGAATTGCAGTCAGCATAATGCGATGGCACGCATGCATAAGCCATTCCAACAGTATATACAAGGCCCAATCCCTGACCATATATACAATATGTCCTTTCGACCATTCAGCTCCCAACACACAACCAATGCCCCCAACCGGCCTTCATCTCAAAACTGATTAATCGGGGTTTCGTTGCTACAAGCCGGTCAGAAACTTGTTTGAATGAAAGTAGGAGGTTATGAGATACGCACTAAGCTCTCGAAAGAAACGAATCGCGAGCTAAACTGTGCACCCTTCATCCCAGAAGGTGAACGTGCTTGTGTTCATAGCATTGACGTTGCCATTGACAGGGACATTATACAACAAGCAACCACCTCCAACAGCAAAACTGCTACATTTACTGACAGTGCTGGAGGTGCAGAAGGCTTTGCAAGCAGCAGGAGTCGTGATGTTGTTATTTACGTAGTATGCGAGGTGCTTGCCATTGTCGTAGCCCTTGACGCTGCAGTTCATGGCTGCTTGAGCTGAGACGGACGAGATGAGGCCGAGGAGGAGGAGTTTTGGGGCGTTGAAAATCATGATGCCGGGTTCGAATTGTAGAAAAGAAGAGGGTTGGAGAATTAGAAGTGGTGATCGTGAGTTTAAGAAGGAGAAGAAATTGGATGATAACATTACTTTAATATTCATCGGATGAACAAATGCGCGTACATCGACTAGGATAGCTATTAGTCTTGCTACAGTAATTAATGCGGCTGTAACGTGGTTGCGAAACTCGATAGCGCATCCACTTGGAAGAGAGGAACAAAATTAATACCAAGATACGTGACGTATATCTGCAATATGGCTAACAGCTTTTAACTTAACATCAGACAATATTCATTTTGGCTGAAAATCTGAAGTTGTACGAAGCGGCGAAGACGGTAAGCGCGAGCTTCATTGCATTTGAATTTCCGAGTTGGAAGAAAACGTGCATGTGGCCGGAGCTTGGGAGTTGTAGATCGTTAAAACATTTCGGGCGAAACGATCGCCGAACCTGCAGGTTTCGAGCGGGAAACCTCCAGGCACAAGCCATGTATTTCAGGCAAAATAGGATTCTCAGGGGTTTACCCCAGATTTACCCCAGAACACAGCGGCAGTCACTAGTCTGCTGCGGGGAGGAAGTTTCGGAAAAAATACTATCAAAATGAAACAAATTTGTCCGGTCGAAACTCCTTCGAGAAGCGGTAACTTCCCATAAAGGACACCCGTTATGGCAAGATAATGCAGTCGCTCAATTAGTACAGTCTGACCCGTTTTCAACAATAACCATCCAACTTCAAAGCTTAGGGGAGGCATATAGTGGACAAGTAGGCTGATGAATCTTTTCGTGGTGTTAGAACACTTGGTCGGTAAGAGAAGAACATATGTAGTAAGGAAGAAGATCTTGAGGAGAAAATTTTCTATACCAAATAAGCGAGGGGTGAGGTTACGAGTTAGGTTACCCAGCTCTCCCTAGGTACTTGCCTCGTTGGTACCTACTAACTTTAGCTTGACAGGTCAAGGAATAGGATAACCAGTGGATAGTTCCTATAATGTCATTGACCGCAAGCCCATTAGTCTCAACACGTTTGTATACTTGAACCGCAAGTTCCCTTGAGATTTTCCACGGTCTACGTTTTCAACTCACGCTGAATGTAAGATCACGTGATTGAAATTAAGCACTGCACCTGTATCATCAATACGTCCCACGACTGTTCGATCTGTTTCTCATCAGAAGCAAGAAACATTTGGGCACTTAATCTATTGAATTCATTTTTCATTGTCAATTTCAAATCAATAATAGTATCATATTTAGCATCTTGTTTCAGGCAAAGAGCACAACATAGATGTGCCTGCAATAATACATTTCGAAGATATCTCTTTCTTATTTGACCAGATCTACACTACTCTTACACTTCCTTCCCCGCACAAATAGGACATCCATCCCTAATCTTATCTCTCAACAACCTCGCATGCGTAACTTTTAAACCAACACTATGCGTCACCCCCCATTCTCCATTTTCGTCCAACTCCACGTTCGGCGGTGTGACTGGCCTCTCCTCACCCTCATTTTCATAACTAAGCAAATGACTTAAATGAAACACATGTCCGCACGCAAAGCCGACAAGTGTCTCTGTTTCATGATCTGAGAACGCCTCGTGGCAGCCTACGCAGTGGCCTGGCGCCGGAGGTGGGCGTTTATGCGTGTGTTCTGCGAAATCTTTTGCAACTTCGGACGCAGCGGTGGCCTCAGTGTTTGTGGGTATATCGGAGGGCTCGACATCGACATGACCAGCCTCTTTATGTACGACGTCGAATTTTACACCTTTCCGCTGGCCTGAACGGAGAGTATTTTGGGCCAACGCCACTTCGCCACGAAGTACTCTCGCGACACCATAGCTGATGCTGTGCTGGATTTCGTATTCCTTGATCATGCGGCTGAGGCCTTCTCGGAGGCCCTCGATCTCGAGTCCTTCTGGGATGCGGCGAACAAGAGTTATGGGATTGATGGCTGTGCCGACTTCCTCAAGGAGACCGCGGATGAAGCGGGGTTTGTCCATAGAGTAGTTGAGGAGGTCTTCCCAAAGGTCAGTGTCATCTTGTTCTTTGGCGAAGGAGATGGCTTGAGAGACATCGGCGAGGCGATCGATGATGAGATATAAGGCTCGTTTTGTTTGACCGGTCTTGGAGTAGAGGTAGACGAGTTCGGGGATGTAATCTCGGTCTTCACATTCTTGAGTCGCCTGCATCAGTGATTAGTACATGTATGATATTGAGGCGGCGAACTGACCTTTTCGAACGTGTAGAACGTCGACGCCTTGAGGAAGTCCATTAACAATTCTCGATCATAGAGGGCGAAGAGATGAACAGCTAAATCTGCAAACTCATCGACAAGTGCTTGACTTTCTGAAATGAGTCTGTCACGGCTTTCACCTTGATGCTCTTCAATGCCATCACCCCGCCATAGAGAGCTAACATAGAAGAACATATATAGGATCATGTTTTTCTCTTCAAGCTGCTTCACAACAACTTGAGGACTGACAAGGCCATGCTGTGCCTCGTTGACGAGAAGCGAGATGGCTTCTGAAGTCAACTCGTGGAGTTCCTCCTTGGACGCTGTCCGTTTCTGCTCATTGGACACTCGAAGCATAATTAGACTAGGAATATCATCAGCAACAGCGTCGACCAAATGGTAGTCCTTGATGAGAGACATCGCAGTATCAGCATCCTGCAAGCGAATGTAGCATTTTAGGGCTTCTCGAGGCCGTCCACCAGCTACATGAAGCTTACCCAAGCTCTCCATGACGATTCGCCAATCACGACCCACAACACCGTCCTCAACGCTGTCCTCGCGAACATCGCGGTATTTTAGTTGGTTCTCAAGCACTGTAGTGACACTCTTGATGTCGAACAGGTCAGGTGACCATTGTTCAAGTAGCTCCCGTACCCTTGGCCGATTACGAGCGATGTAATGGCCCAAAACAACTTCGTAAATTTCGGATTTCAAAGGAGGTCGCATTTGCGTTATGGGAATATAGTTGGTAATCTCATCGAATTTGCTGGCTCCAACAAACGTATAGACATAGTCCTCCCATTGTTGTGGAGTTCCGAGGACTCTGCCACATACTTTTCCAGCTGTCGCCCAGTCGTCCGCTTTGATCAATTGTTGGATCCAGAGTTCACCAACACGGCGTTTTTCTTTCTCCACAGCTGAGTTGATCAGCTTGCTAGCAGAGTCGACCGTCGAGGTTCCATCATCGTAGAAGTCATCGCTGCTCGCTTGGGCCCGGTCCGGAGTAGCAGGACCAATTTCGGCCAGCTTTTCGGGTGATGAAGATATCACCTCTGGATGATTATCAATCAACTCCCACGCTTCTTTATACTTCTCCTGCTCTAGAAGCCAGGAGAGATGGTCTGCGAGATCCCTCTTTGTAGCTAAGATGCAGTCATATGGACTATGAATAAAGATCTTGATTCCTTGCGCAGAAAGGTGGGGGTGAAGACTTGGCGTCCGTTGTCCAGGCCTCATTCTGGCACTACTCACAGCACTTCCACCTGCTGGCGGATTTGAGTTCCCACTGCCATTACTTCGAGTACTAGCGGCTGAGCTGAGGAGGGCAGTGGCATTGATGGTTGAGTTCCACATGCCACTGCCCATGGCTGTTAGCGTCTCTAATGTACCGCGGGATGTGTGCCGAGCCGCGACTTTTCGCGGTGCAGGCAAGACTCCAAGATGGTAGTCTGTTGCAGATAATCTCTCGAACCGACTCACAGTCAAAGTATCTGTGTCGACTTCTTGGGACGTGTTCAGATCAATCAACCGAAGCTCTGGCGAAAGAGCATTCTGGCGTCGGCGTATCCCTCCTTGGGGTTCACTACTGCTAGTTGATGCTGTTGATGGTTTGGCTTTGTGCTTCTTAGAAGATTTCTTCTCCTCTTTCTCGTCCTCTTCCGGAGTGGTGTAAGCAAGTACAAGAAGCAATGTTGGGGTATATAATGACAATCCAGAAATAATACAATCCACGCGTAGACTGTAAATGTTAGCTAAATTCATGATAGGAACTGATGGCTTACATTTTAATGATCTCAGGCCATCCAACTGACCGCTCCCCGACGTTCTTACCAACGCCAACTCCTCCTGGATGCACGTTGATAATCCAAATGGTCCCTCCCCATCCTACGAGCAGCTTCTCGATTCGTAAATTATTCTTCGAGACTTGCTGTCTCAATTTGGCCGTGGCGGGCGATGAAACGCCACTTTCACGGGACTTATCATCTTCGTCCGTTTCCAGACTCTTTTCGTCAATCCATTCTACGCGACCTTTCCATACTGCTGCCATTTCTTCCCATCCATCATCTTGTGGGCGATCGATATGGCCTATCCTTTTCCAAGCAGACTCGGAATCAGCGCTCTCCAGGTGAAGGTTTGATCGCATAATCTTGACGCCATGTTCATTGATCCAGGCAACATATCTACCAGACAGAGACCATTTTATTATACTAATAGTACCCTCACCAGAGTGAAGAATTGTATCCTTTCCGGCATTGCTGCTGAGACCGATTGTTCCTAGCCAACCAGATGCTGTCGCTGCTGCTGATCCAGTCGTCGTAGATGTAGAATTTGTGCCCGGTCGCCCTCCAACAGTGAGGACTAGGTTCCCAGCTAGACCCCCAGAGATATATGCCCTATCATTCTTGTAGTCTGGAGAAAGAGCTACTGCTTGAACGGGTCTTGCAAAATTTCGAAGCTGGACATCCTTTATATCAACCAATGAAGCCACGCAGACGTTGCCATCAATCGAGGCCGTTGCAATGTATATAGCATTCGAGGGAGTGTTCGGAACAACCTGGGGCTGAGGAGTCCGCGGTGGTTGTTTTGAAGCTGTAGAAGCTACAGTAGGTGTTCTTTGTGGTACCTTCGTTTGTGAAACAACACGATTGACTCCTTCAGGTAGACCATTAGGAAGAGGTGGGGGAAAGGGCGATATCGAGATGGCGGAGATAGAGGCAGTATGGGCATGGTAAACTCGTAAAGATTGAAAGGAGGGTAACGACAGTACATGCTGTGCAAGTGTTAGCAGGCGTCTGCACAATGAATTATAGAGCAACTTACAATGTTACCATTATGCGTCCCAATAATCTGCCAGAAGTCAGCAATATGCCACGGCCGGTCACTCGAATGCATACCATCTTGTCGCCAGCGACCAAGAAAGTGCTTGTAGCATCTCCATTTCGATAGACAGGTCCCAGATGGCTCGTCAACCGGGCGTATTTCAGCTTGGGCTCATCCTCTGGCTCGTCTTCTTCTGCTTCACTCTCCTCGCTCTCTTCCTCTTCCTCTTCCTCTTCGTCCACAGTCTCTCCCTCGTCGCGATTCTCTTCTCCATCTTTCGTGATTTTTGCGTCGCTTTGGTCCTCAGAGCCCTCAGCCATGTCGGCGCTCAACTCTAGTCACATTCGGTGTTGCGGGTAAGGATAGCTACCGTCGACGTCAACCTAGAGCTTGAGCTTAGCTCTACCTAGCCGAGCATGCTGATCTCGGCAGGCATCATGATTTTTCCCAGGGCAAAAAAATTGATCACAATGGAAATTCTAGCACAATCACAGATCACTTCAAGATTTCGAGAATTACCCCGGGTCTTTCCTCGGTATCATGCAGAGCTTCACACGACAGTCGGCATGTCCTACCGCCCGTCGCTTACTGAATAATGGTGCTTTGCGTCCCAAGCCTTTCCGGTACATCCACGCCACAACGGCAGCTCGAACACCACGAAAGCGGAATTTCTTCTCGTCCAATGCTACTTTACAACAAGAAGGAGCAAATCTCAATGCAGTCACAGATGTGTCACCTGTGCAGAAGCGAAAACCAGTACGTTCACCGGCTGGAAAGACATCTCTTCGTAGAGTAGCAGTGGAGGCGCAACGATCACGAGAGAGCATACAGCGGCGAAAGGATGTTATTTCAGAAGGTGAGGGGAGCAATAGAATCACAGCAATATCGGTGGCAGATCAATTCGACATGGATGCGGTGGCCCGGATTCTGCGGTCCCACGGCTTCTCAATCGATCCCGACGAGACGGGATTCGAATCAGATCAAGTCATACATACAAGAGGTGTCAATAATGGGGATATTTTCGTCTTCCCTTCAGGATCATTGGTGGCATGGTCATTACCAGAAGATGTTGTGTCGGATTTGGCGACCAAGACTCTGCTTCCAGCAGCTGTCAACCCGCATATGGATCAGATGGAAATTGAGAATCTTGAATATGCCGAGGATGCCAAAAGAGAGAGCAGCAGTATCAAAGGAGATGTCATCATGCTGGGTACCAAGAGACCTTCGCATTCTGACCAAAAGCCAGAGTGAGCCATACTATGTTTGCCAGGGAATATACACTGATTTCGACACTAGGTCTCAAGTCGACACTACGCTCGCGAAGATTGCGTTCTCCTCAGGCTTAGCTCGGTCGACTAAGTTGGCAGTTCTGGAAACAATGCTTGGCAAATATTCCGAGTCTACGCGGACGATCCCGAAACTTCTTTCTCGGGGCTCGAAATTGCCATTCGATCGACGCTTTATGCTACAGAAGACAGGAGAATTGCTCGAACTGAGAGCACAATTAAATCATTACTCAGAACTCACAGATTCATTGCCGGATCTCTTCTGGGACAGCAAGCATGAACTCGGACTAGAAGGATATTACGACCAGGTCGGCAGAGCCCTTGATGTTGGTGTACGAATTAAGACTTTGAATGAGAAGATGGACTATGCACAAGAGATTGCGACAATTCTGCGGCAGACGATGAGTGAGAAGCACAGCATCCATCTGGAGTGGATTATTATCATCCTTATTGCCGTGGAGGTATGCTTTGGACTTCGGCACATATGGAATGAAAAGAAGGAGGAACGGGCAAAGGCGAAGAGAGAAGAAAGAACCAAGGTCAAGGAATGACCCAATCATCATAACCTCGCACGGCGTCCGGGGAAATAGGCGTTGATAGTGGCGTTTATAAAAATATCCTACATACGCCGCTCCATCAAGACGATGGTACATCGATCTGAAGAATTCAGATGCTATCATACCTATACGGCGAGCTCGGATGGGCCACAGTATGAAATTGTGTTTGGCATACTCAGCGGCAACTATTCCAAGCATCCAAGCTGGCCTAACGGACGTTCATCTTAGCTCTCCTCCAATGTGTTTATAACATTTCACTGGATAACGGATTTCCATATGGCGAACAGACTCGTCGAAAGTTCCCGCACCTCTGTTCTCGAATCCGAATCTAGTTGTGCGACGATCTGCGCTGTTAAGCGCAATCCGCATCTAGCAATTGTTGGTCTTGCCAATCTTTACTTTCGAAGCTCGAGTTGAGATAGAAAGTTTTATAGGTAAATCAAAGTTATCTGAATTAAAATAGAGCTAGCACTCGACTACCCCTCTCTACACAATAGATCTCCACTGCGGCAGGCCACGGGTGGATAATATCCAGAACTTATCGGCGATAAGTCCCAGAACAGGACGCCAATCGAACAATTTTCATCTGATTAGACTACGAAGTACCTAGGCACTGGCTTGGCGATGATATCGTCGTATTCCCATTCAAAGTGCATGTTCAGCAATCTCTTTGTGCCAGAATGAGGAGATATGGTTCGCACTCGCATACTCGACTTATTAGAATCGGAACGCATCATGATATTGCTCGGACATTTCAATTCCGACCAGGAATCCTGTTCCTAAAGTTTCAGGCAAGGGGAATTGCTTTGGGTGAATTCATTTGCTTTCGATTTTCACTTATCTCAAGATGATCTATTTTGATCCCGAAACTGTATCATGTTCGCTCACAATTTTAGTATCATGTGAACACAGACAAAGGAAAGGACTTTAATACTTACAGAAAATCTAGTACCGCCGACTATTCTTAATTCCGAAATGCTAGTTTAATCACTGAACGAGACTCGTATAGGCAAGCAAGCTTCAAATTCTGAAGCATATTGTTGAACAGAAACAATCCTTTTCATCTTCTGTGACTCTGGAAGCTCGTTACGTCCATACCAATGAATATGCTTATTCCCACTCCAGCGAGTTGTTCGATAGATACTCAATGCTGAATTTCTCTTGTTGTCGAACACTACCATTAAAAACTTCTTCGTCTCTTCTCCTTGAACTGTTGCTGGCTATATATTTCATCAAGTCTTTGTTAAAACAAAGTCAACTATATATTCTGTGATAGTACTCATTATCTCGGACAACAGGACTGATGTTTATCGGCTCACTTATACTCTCTCTGGACTGTTGCAATAAACATACCGGATCAACGGATCATTGAAGAGTACATCATATGTCATAAAATGCTGGGACACCTAGGATTTTCATCCCGAAAATTAGATGCAATTGATCATATGAAAGAAGTATTCAATCTATAAGTATAATGGAAACACAAAAATACTTCTTCCCTTGCCTCACTGCTCCTATTTTATTATCAATCTCCTCCCTTACGCCCAGTCAATCCAAAGCTGCAAATTTCCAATAACCAAAGAATCACCATTGACAAAACTGCCTGAAACTCTAGGCGCTTCCTAACACTTCAGCTGCCCATCCCCAATCTACCAAGTCCCCTTCCGTTGCTTAGACAATATACAGCCAGTGCCCTTACTATGATATTTTTGATGCGTCCTGGTCTCTTGTGAACTTCCTTCTCAGACAGATTGCAGCGTCACTTCTTCTCGTTCCGTGTCAGATTTGCTGGAAATACCATTCAGCTTCCTCTGTCTTCGACTTGGTATATTGCTTTCCTTCCCTGGCATAATCCGCCCAGGATGGACAACACTGAGTATAACAAGTGCGATAAACATCAGGGTGGAATCGAAGCAGTATTGCCATACTTCGTGATTCGGGATAGTGCTATTCAAACCTTTTGCATATTCACAAATTCGAAAGACGATTCTAATCTTTCCACAAAGTTAGCGGACGAAAAGATTGGTCATAGTCAAAAACCTACCGAGATGAGTATGAGCACCGTATACAAGGTGTAAAGTAGCATTAAGGCCTTCGGCATTCCCTCAACTCCATCGCGACGCTGCTGAAGAGCAGTGCGATGAAACTTGGAAGCGTAGAATACGAATGTCAAGATGAAGATTTCTTGAAGCCCGACTCCGCCCATGTAGATGTGAAGACCTAAGAATTAGTAACGGTTCCGTTTCACGTGGATATAGTTTACCTGTCAATATTTGTTGATCCGTTTTGCTATCTCCTGCAGCAGCAGATGCTCCAGACAATTGAACGAACAAAGCACTAATTTGTGTCAGCAAAAGCTTATAGGGACGAAATGGAACTCGCTAGGCGTACACGATATCTAAGATCACAAAAAATGTCCCAAATCTCCAAGCCGTGAGTCCATAAAGCTTCGCATCCAGAATGAAGTTCCAAGTCATTCTCCCCATCACCATATAAACGAATGCATTGGTGAAGAGAGGTGCAATCTAGCATCTCGTCAGCGGGCTCCAAATTTCGAAATCAAGGGCAGCGCACTAATATCAACACAAAGTATGCCGAGTAAGGGCCAGGGCTGTTCGGGTGCTCGATGCTAACAATTCTGAAGACGAAAGTGGCTACTTGTAGCAGACCCGATACAACGAGTACCAAGCAATATGGTTTTCTATAATGGATGGATTGAACCAGATGTGCGATTGTGACAAGTGCGAATAGGACGAGGAATAGATATGCTGCTGGCTTCGATGGACAAAAGTCCCATACTGACTTATGCGCACCAGGTGGGTTCGCGAGTGCTAGAATAAGTGAGCCTTGACATCTGTGTGTTTTGCCCCGGAAATTTACCGGCGCAGGTTGCAGTCATGTTGAAAGCCGCAAAGATTGTTATTCAAGATATGCGAAGAGCTGCAGTTGAAGCTTCGCAGAGGGATAGGGGAAAATTATCTTGTAAGACCCTGGGGAAGGGAGACTTGACGGGAGACCTGTGTGGACCAGAGAATAGCAGCAAAGCTTGAAGATATCTATACAGACTTTCTGCATTCTATGCTTGAGATACTTGAGATGCAGCTCGTTCCAAGTATACATCGTGAAAATTGTGGCTGAATGCCTCGCGGCGCGAAATGACATGATAGAAAGGAGTATGCATATTCAAGTACGAAGTACGACAAACCGCAGTCTTCTGTTGTGATGGCTTGCTTCCAGCACCCTCAGCATGAAAGTAGGGATCTAAAAATTATGGCCTCGTACTCGTAAAGACCAGCGGAGGATGCTGCGAAAAGCCACACCGACTCACTCGAGGCAATTTAGAATGAGGCCAGACACCGAAAAGAATAAGCTACCAAAACCAACAACGCATCTTCCGAGCTTCTCAAAAGAGACTTTCGAGGTCTCCTTTCGTCGCTTAAGGTTAACTGGTCCGCATTTTTCTCGCCACCGAAACGTCTAAACTCCCGATAAATACATTTCAATCCGGCACACCCCGTGATGATTCCGAGTAATTGACCGCATCACTCCAAGGACCTCAACCATTAAAACGCCAGTAATCCTTGCCAAATCTACACTCCTTCTATCTGTTTGGGAAAAGTAATGCCAAGCTTGCTGTGCCTCACCTTCCCACATGCTTTATATGGTCTGTATCTCCAATCGTTCCCCCCCTTCGTAATACGCCACCTGCAAGTCCTTGCGTTACTCCGTAGCCTAACCTTATCTTAGTTTCCTCCAACCAACCCCTTTCGTTAACTCCATCGATTGCAGGCCCAGGATCGCAATCGGTCCTTAAACCGCCGTCTGACTAAGTGATCCTACGGCCAACACATGCATAGTCATGCCGACGATGGCAGCCTCAGTCTAGCAGGGGGTAGCTTTAAATGATTTCCCGTGCTTCGTACTTCGTATACGTACTCGTTTACTTTCGTACAATCTATAAGTGCCTACCCGCATCCAGTTGTCGACAGAGTTGAGAGGTTCAATTATTCTTGCCCCTTGGCGGCCCAATGCGACGCGCAGATTTCATTCTACATTTCTATTGGCCAGTATACGATAAAGTACAGCATGACGGACCAGTTGAGAATACAGGGACGGAAACCACATCACAAAACGCGCAGTGGCTGCGTTGAGTGTAAGAGGAAGAGAATTAAGGTGTGAATTTGCTTCAATTTAAGACTCGTATTATACTGCGGAATGGAGGGTCGCAAAGGCGCACTATCCAAAAGAATCAATGCGAAGATCATCTATTACCATACTAACATAGCATTCTCAGTGCGATGAATTGAAACCTTTCTGTAGCTATTGCATGAAGCGCTCGACAAATTGCGTGTATCTTGTGCCGAAGTCAAGAACATCAAAACTTCCATCCAATCACGACGCCAAAGGAGAATCGGCTTCATATTTATTACTGTCACCAGCCTCGACCCTGGATGGCCGGGCTGCGTTCCTTCCTAAGCCTTCCCCGGGAATCATCCCGTGGACATTTGAGAACCAAGATTTGGAGTTGTTACACTTCTTTACCACCGTGACCAGCCTCGGCCTCAGTAACGTTGCAGGAACACAGCGAATATGGCAATACATTGTACCACAAATCGCCTTCTCTCACGACTTTCTGCTTCACGGGATCCTTGCTTTTGCTGCATTGCATCTTTCGCGGCTCAAGCTTGAGAGAAAGGAAGTTCTACATGACACAGCGGCAGCGCATTACGACACAGCTTTAACGTCTTATCAACACGCTATGTCGAATATCACACGCCAGAATTGCGATGCTTGTTTTGCGTTTTCGACATTCGTTGCTCACTATGCATGGGCCTCATCAGACAAAACTGGTGACTTGTCTTTCGTGCACTTCACTGATGAAAAGAAGGGCATGGATGCTCCCATAGCATGGGTAAGCCTCTCACGAGGAGTACTTTCTCTACTTGAAGTCTATGCGGACTGGGTCAAAGAAGGTCCTTTAGGCCCCATCCTTGTTACTCAAGAGTACAAGCCTCACAACGAAGAAATCGTCAAAGAAATCTCTTCGCGATTCGAATCCCTGCAGAAGCTGTGGAACGGAGAACAATCGCAGACCCCAACAAGACCTTTCAGCGAGCTCGAGATCGAGGCCTTTACGGAAGCAGCTCAGATCATGAAAGAGATATATATCATGATTCTCCACGACGACGACGATATTGATCCAATTGCTATGGTCCTGGGATGGCCCCTTCGAACACAGGAATCATATGTCCAGATGGTGAATCAGAGGCAGCCCGAGGCGCTCATTTTGTTGGCCCACTACTGCTTGCTGCTGAACAAGATAGATGACTTTTGGTGTATGGAAGGCATGTCTAGACAATTACTGAAGAGTATTCACAACGTGCTCGGGAGGGAGTGGGAGACATGGCTCACTTGGCCTTTACAGGATCTTGTTCTGACCGAGTTTCACGGCCCGGAAAGAAAAAAGGGTCGATATGGGTTGATAAATAGGGATCCGTAGTAGGACGGCTACTTCTATTTGTTTTTGATGTAGGTAGATATGACCGAGCATAGCAAACGCCCACAACACCACGAGTTAAGGAGCTGGCGATGGTCTTCAAGGGCTAGCTGGGAAGAAGTGGCGCCTCGAGACGCTCCCAGAGTTACACATGAATCCAATTTTTGCCCCAATGCGAAAGATCGCATTCGTCAATTATCAGGCACGAGCTCAAAACTGAATCGTCAAGCCATTGAGACTTTCTGTGACATTCCAAAGAACCGCTGGGCGGATAAAAATTTCAGACCAAGAAAGTCTGCACCTGCCAGTGGGTAGGTCCGGTGGACGTGCACATGAGCTCATGTGCACCTCGCTTGCCTGACTTTAGAGCGAGCACTAGCGAGGACTTCAGCACCTAATGTTCACCCGACATTTAATCGTAGACTTTATTATTAAAGTAAAATCTTAGTACTCTTGCAATACTTTTGGAGTACTGCTATAATATTGCTATAGTACTTTAAAATTATTAAAGGTAGTAGTACTATAATAGTACTTCAAATTTAAAAGTATTATAATAGTATTATAAAATATATCCTTAATGCGAGGGGCTCCGCCCCCAACCCCTCGAACTAACTCTAACCTCTAACCCTTCTAATCTCTAACCTTTTAGCCTTATTATTTTTAAAGTACTATAGTAATATTATAGCAGTACTTTAAAAGTATTGTAAAAGTACCGAGATTTTATTTTAATAATGTCTATAGTTAAATTTCGGGTGAACATTAGGTGCTAAAGTCCTCGCTGGTGCTCGCTCTAAAGTCAGGCAAGCGAGGTGCACATAAGCTTATGTGCACGTCCACCGGACCTGCCACCCGTATGCTGTTTCTTTCGCACATATGAGGCGCACCTTTCGGCTCGGCTAATGAGTGATGACTAATTAGAGACAATCCCCTAATCACCTAACCGTATCGAGGACCAGTTTCGATGCGGGTTGTGGTTTAGATAAGGAAAACTACTATTTTCAACAATTGCTTTAAGTTCTTCATCTTTTCAAAATTAGTAAAAGTTTAGACGTTAATTTTGATAAGCGAGGCGTTATGATAGACATTTGAACAGTGTTCCTTCAAGCTTGAGCTAACTACCGGTACATCGTTTAACCAGAAAATATTTCGACATTTTCGTCTTGGATTGGAGAATTGCATCAAAGGAAGCGATTTCCAGTAGCGAGGTCTGAGGTCTCTTCAAGTAAGAGGCCTCCTATAGCAGCAGCCGGATAGCCACGCATGTGAACACTTGGCATTCACTGTTTTACGTTGCAGGCAATCATGTATACTTTTCCAATACGCTGAATACGGTGGTACTGTGCTATTGGGGTGATGCAGGTCTAGGTTCATACGCAACGATAGAGCTTGTCAAATGATAACAACATTCGAAATGCCAACGTCCAGCACCTCTCGACTGTATCCGATGCTTGAGAGGAACACACCACAACACCCGAATATTAGAACACATGACCGCAACAATTAAAGCTCTCCATCAAAACCCCCAATCTGGTAACATGGGAGCATGGTAAGTAAGTACGCTTCTAGGGTTGTAGTGATCTATTACACTTACAAGAAACTTTTTCGTGTCATCAATGTAGGATGGTTGGTCTCTAATGGCATTTCGTGCCGATGCCACTTCATTCTCTAGAGCCTCCTGAACTGCTTTGCTTTGGCGGCTAGGAGGGAATTGAGAAGTTGTCTGTTTGATCTGGAGGATGCGTTGGTCCATTCTTGCCCTCAGTGATCGTTGTTTCTATATTGAAATAACATCATTAGCGCTAACTTCGAATTATTGAGGAAAACGTGTACAACGAATAAAAGAAGTCATGGAAGGTGTTCTCACATTCTCTGCAAGCTGTTTGATTTCTGCTACTGCATCGCCCCTATATTTTGTTAACTCCTCATTTCGTGAGACTGCTTCACGGCTGTCGGGACTGTCAGAGCATTGCGATAAGCCGAGTTTGTCGACCTGATTGACACCAGGCATGATGTGCTTCCTGGAGATCTCGACATACAATCCGGAAACCTCGAACACAATGTTGAAATAGCCCCGGATCATAAATGTTGTGTTCATCAGAATCTATTCTACTTTAGTATGGGCCTCGAATCATATCACTATGTGTAGCTTACCTGCTTCTGAAAATCGCGGTAGGTGATGCCCGCAACAACGTCCAGCTTGTTTCTCTCAAGCCCAGACTCTAAAGTCTCGAGGAGGCTTTGGCACGGCCCTTTGGCTGCAAATTCGACCATGGCAGAGATTCCTCGGAAGAATTGGAGGAGCGATGTGATCTGGGCTTTTAATCCGGAGAGATGACTTATCGATGCTCGAAGAATGCAGACAATTTCTCCCTTTTAGGGGTGAAGAAACGTTAGTGAGGCACTTATTGAAAATTTGGTAAATTTGTTGAGCTCCTTACGAAAGCAATATTTTCTGTGGTTAGCTTGCTGATGGCATGTTGAATTTCTGATATTTTGAAGAGATTTTCCATCAGTTTTTCGGTGCTGGCGTCCAAGATCTGTCTTTGGGCATGCAAGTTCTTCGTACTTGACTCATACATGGCCGTTGCGGATGCGAGGTGGGATTGTACTATTAGGTATATTATTAGAGCGAAGCCTTTGATCGAGGCCATAAAATCAAGCATACTAACTGATCTACTTGGTGTAGACTTAAGTTTGGCCCTCATCATGTTGGGAGGTTTCTGGAAATTATTAGCAAAGAACGGATCACTAAGACCACGCAACAAACAGCACCCATCGCTAATCCTGGCAGCATATCTTTCCTAGCCTTGAGCGCTAACGCTCGGTCTTGCAACCTATAGACTGTGTGGGACCAGTTTCGCGCTGCAACAAGCACCGGGGCCGCGGATATCTCTCGTTGATCTTTGATCTCTTTCGTCAACTCATCAACAACCTGCCGTGAAAGTTAGTCCTGAGAGAGATGGAAAGTAGACAACAACCTTTAAAGCTTCCTTGATGATCATTCGTAAGTCAGCAGAAAATGTTCCTGTAGCGGCGTTTCTTTCCAGCTGCCTTTCGGAGATTTCCAAACCAATGCGAACACAAGCTGGTGTTTGGTCGCCATTCGGTCTCTTACTATGAAGTTGATCCCAGTCAGGACTAATTCCAGTCTTGCCTCTCGTGAGAACCAGTAGCGTTGATAGATGTTTTATGAGTATTTCTACTTGACCAAGGCCGGGGTCCTCGACTAAAGTAGAACCTGAATTCAAGTTACTAGCATCTTCTTGCTCAATCTCAAATCCTCCTCCTTGTGAAGTTGCACTCTTAACAATACCTATGACGGCTTGCCCAAGAGCAACGTACTTTGATGGCGAAAAAGCTGTGACTACGGCACTTCCAATGGCTAAAACACTCTGACCCAGCCCATCAACAATATTCATACCAACAGCATCCCAACCTGAGATGCCGTCTGCAGTCAGATTTTATAATCAAAAGAGACGAAGACTTTGGGGTTGGCCAATGCAAAACACTCACCAGAAGGTATATTTTTGGAGGCTAATTTGAACGCATCCTCAGCCATCGTCATTCGTCTCTTTGCCTCATCGACGGCCTCTTCTCGTCTGATCTTTTCTTCTTCTGTAAAGTTCTTCCGAGCTTCTTGTGCAAGAATCTTCTCATCATTCTCAGCTTTATTGCTGCTAGTATCCTCTAGCTAATTAGTTTCTTTCCAAAGATTACGGCAATATGCTTACGTTCGGAATCAGTCGCTACCTGGCTGAGTTCCTGAGCAATTTCAAGCCAGTTTTCAAATTTGGCTTCTATTTTTTCGAGACTATCCTCGCATTCTTTTACCCTTTTCGTGAGAGTATCCATAAATCCAGGCAAGGTCCTCTTAGCACTTTCTTCGTCGTTGAGGGCATCGATGATTTTGTTGACCTTGGATGTTAGTCACTTGCGTCAGCTACCAGACTCGCCGAGCTAGTCACAAAGACGTAGAGGCTTACGGGCCCAGTCTCTGAAAATAAGTATCTCGAATTCATTTTCAGTACTTCCATACGACGCTCAGCTTGAAGGAATGCTGATCGTCCGGTATCGGACAAGAGAACTAAATTAGCTTGCAAAGAAGTATACCTTACTATGTTAGCATCGGATTCTGAAACTTTGCACTTCTTCACATCTAGTGAGACTCACTTGAGATGTGTGAAGCCCCCGCTGGGGCATTTCAGTTTCATTCCAGAGGCCGCAGGGGTCGAAGCTGCTAATTGACATGCGCCAACAAAGCTCAGGGCAAGAGGGGCTGCGCTCAAAAGATCGCCCCAGTTGTGTTGAAGGATCAAGCTATCCGATATCTCCTGGGAGAATTGGGCAGCCGTATGTTGAGTCTCTAGGTCTCTCAAGTGTTGGTACTCCTCAAGTTCAGAAGACATATTCGTAAGAATCGATAGGTTCTTCGCAATGAAAGAATATAATATCTCTAGGTTGATCAAAATAAACCTCTGAGCCTAAATCCATTCACTTGTAGCTTCATATGACTATTATCCTTAGGCAACCTGCTGCAAACCACAGACGAATCAGATAAAAACACCTGGCCCTGGACCCAGCACCAAACACCAACATCGCCAAATCGAGCCAGGGACCTCATTAGCTTGCTCTAGGGTCAAAATTGGGCCAATCTCTGCATAGGAAACATATTATGCATGCATATTTGAAAGCGTCGAGCCCCAACTACATTCGTTTACACGTGGCTAAGTGATGCGGTGTCAGGCAAGTATGGACACTCGCAGGTCCTAGAACGTTAATCTCATATCCAGTTCTAGATACGCGGCGCTCTCTTGATCAGCATCTGGAAATATCAGCCCTAACTGGGAACCCCTGAGCGCTTGCGCGGAATCGAGATGAATATTATGGCGTTCTCAAGTTCATCCTCTGGTATAACTATGTCATCTGATTCAATCCTAACTGCTCAATGCAAGCGGTGCAACGGCGACTGGAATTCATCTTCAATAAATTTGGATTATTTCATTGGAAATATCGATGGCGCTTTCATGATTGGGAGTTCTCATTACTCGCGCACTGGAAAAAACATTGCTATAAAAGAATCCGACGGTTCGACAATTCTTCATGCAACATTACAGAAACGAGACCAAAGCTGGCAAGCCGCTTCTATAAATCTTGATAAGTTTATAGTTAATAACGATGGCGAGCTATGCATGTGAGTTGGGCTTCATTAGTTCATGTCTAGCAGTAACTTTTGAGATCTGTATTTTGACAAGTAAATGTTCACTAACTTGTAAGCACCTTGGATTCCTTTCATCAGAGTCTAGAAGAGTTGGGAGACAACTCTGCTATTCTCTGGCCACTATCAAATCAAAGCCACTGTGAGGCCATTGAAACTTTGGTCTCACGATGTGGAATGATGGGAGACAGTCTTCGAGAAGCTATCCATTCACTCATAGCTTCAGGAATAGACACAGCGAGTGTCTCCGTGAATGTTGCATTCAAAGCTATTGAGCAGGCTCAAACAACAATGGCTGATTATGTCGGAGATGCAATCGAAATTGTCGAGTCTCAGGTGCTTCGACTAAGCACTGTCTTTGAAGATGCTAGTCGAGATTGGATGAATCTCGCGGACCTAGTAGGAAGATCAAGCCAACAGGTGAAAGAGTTTCAACACACAACTCTTCACGAAACGTTTTCGGCAATCGCATGGACTGAGCAGCGAATCCACTTTGATATCAGACGCAATGAGGCGAGGTCAATGAGTATTGCAGTGGCAATCAATTCACTAGAGCATCAAGTTCAGCTCAACGAGAGTGCTAGACAAACTGCTCAACAGCAACGAAACTCTGCCAATGATAGAACAATAGGATTTTCAGTGGTATGCAGTTTTATTTTGTTTTTAGGTAGATCGGTACCTGCTAACTTCCTCCTACGTTTTCATCTTTTACAATATTCATCTCATATTTATAATATTTGATCGCAGCTCTTGATTATTTTGTTCGGAGGCTTGACGATAAGATTGTTGCTCTTTCTCTAGCTTGCCGCCGAAAGCAATCAGCTGACGTACCATATAAAATCTTCTAGGCATCCGTCTTCCTCCCGTTCGTTTTCATACCGCTTGCAATGTAGATTTATACTTCTTCCCACCCTTGTTGCAAATCTGACAGGTCATAGCATAGCTTCGCAAGAGAGGGAGTATTGGAATGACCAGCGAATCCAACTCGACGAGAAGATCAAGAACGCAAATCAAGAACAAGCGCGACATGAAAACTCACTCAGCACTCTCCGGCTGTCGCTAGAGATAGCTAAGAAGAACAAGCCGAAGTGCAACGAGTTGCGCGACACCGCCAGGTTGTTCGAGAAAGACTGCTGTGAACTGGAGTTTCAAATCCACGCGTTCAAGGAACATATTACCACATACCAGCAAAGCCTTGCATGCGTCGAATTAACTGCAGTAGGAGCACTCCAGTTGAGTGAGAGTCTTGAAGAGGCAAGGGGTCTTCTTGAGCAGGCATTGGGGCTCAGATCTAAAATGATCACTCTGGGAGAGAAGTGTCTATTGTTGGGGTCCGCGGAAAAGTAAGAAGAGATTGTTTATTTTCAGAGAGGACATTATCCTTCCATTTCCTTCGGCAGTCCCAGCCATTTACGATTCTATGTACTTACTTCGCCGAGTAGATTCCAGTCAGTCGATGGACCTGAGCCGAAGCAAGCATCTTTGGCGTTATTGGGCGGCACCGAGGGTGATTAACTGGTAGGTGGCGGTCGCAAGAGCTTAAACTCCGGGCTGAATGCCAGTCACTCAAACCAGAACTTGTGGCTGACTGATAACATATAGCCGCTTACAGGTGGGAAACAGAGCGTCTAATGACGGTAACCACCGAAGCATGGATATCAAAATGCGCATGACGTGGGCTACCGATGCAAGATTCGTCAATAGTTCAGCCGCAACTCGAGTATAGGCCAGGGAAAAGCCTAAGCCTTCTATCACAATCCAGATGTCCTAGAAGGACCTGACAGCAAGTTAATGATGAATTGGTTGGGCTTTTTGAAGGCGCAAGTCCTCACTTGTAGTATAAGAATATTTTTCACAAATAGTTTCCGTTACCCTTGGCCATACTGGAGCAGCTTTGTAGATTTTGTGATTCATTGCCGTCGCGAAGTAAATGGATCTAAAGGTATTCATAGCAGTGGTATCTTGAGTGGGCAAAGAAACGTGCCAGGAAACCTAAAGGAAGGCAGCCTTCAAAAGCCAAGCACCAAAAGGGGTAAGATGAGGCGCTTTGCAGGGCGATATTGACGCACGCCGATTAGTAATTGTTTCACCACCTTTCTTCGATCAGACAATTCCCAACTGCAGAACCCACTATGTCCGATTTGCCGCCAATCGAGACGAGCCAGCACACGAAAATATCACATGCATAATTGTGAGAGGAGTGACTGGACCCTGAACATGACTGGCCAAAGCATGTTATGCATATGTTGTGCAACATCAACTTCTCTTCGAAAGTTGGTGGGGGCGAGAGAGCTTCAAGTATGCAGTCCTCGGATTAAATTCGAGGTCTATATCAGCAGGCTGGGGCTGCAAACACGTCGGGACCTCGAAGTTCATCTCCATCTTTACTCAGAGGCTGAAAGTTTCAGTCTGTTTCTCTCCTTGACACTTCAGTGTACCTAGGAACATACATGCAACATGGTTTACTATAACCGTAGCTATTTCGAGCTCCTCAAGAAGATGTACGGACTTGGTTTCCTGTTGTTCTTCTCCTAAATAGGTAGCAGCCACCAATTCTGCACCATACTGAAAGTATTGCACTTCAACAAGGATTCCGAGAAAATTTGGAAAGTGCAGAACAAAAATTGTGCGATGGCCTCTGTCGGAGTGAGTTCATCTCTGCTATTACTGCGTACCTGTTAGATGCGGGCTTCTGCTTACTACCTCACAAAGAGCACCATCATTGTATTGATAGCGGTCACTTCTCTACTCCTTCGGTTCACCAACGACGTGAACTGGTCAGCTCACGCCTTGTGGATCGACAGCCTGCTGTCGGCTTCCTCTCGGTCACCTTTTCCTGCAAGCACCAGCGCTTTATCGGTACGCTCATGCTTGCTAATGATTGTCTATATTCTCACGAGTTCAAGAACTTCCTCCACTGTAACCCTAAAGGGGATGCCGTAAGGCCTAAGCTTGAGGTGGTCTTACTTCTGTCCTGGGTAAAGATGTTTTTCAACATATCCTTGATGCTATACATGGTTGGTCTTGGGGTATACCTCGGCTGTGTTTGGCAGCGGGGAGTAGATACAGAGGCGGGGTAGACGGACAGTCGGAAACTTCTTCACTAGATCAATAGCCATATTCGCACTATCAAACTCTCCAAGCCAAACAACAACTCGTTTGGCGCGAGAGTAGATGTCACCCATCATCTTGACTTGGGCTGTCTTCTTATTATCGTCTGATTAGTTGATACAAATGGAGTCAATCCATACGGTTCGGGGTTCTGTCTCGTGGCGATAGCGCTTGACAAATGTGAAGACGTTCTCAGTGATTCCGAATGATTCGCCATTCATGGTGATTGTGTGTCTTTTTAGGATCGCCCCATGTGTAAGACAGAGCTTTGTATGGAGAACTACTCTCGAGGTCGTGAACTGCCAGGTCACATTTGATTTCGTCTATTGAGACGCCCGGGAGAAGTGTCATTAATCGAGTGGCCTTGACATTTGGAAGTGCTGAGTACTCGAAAATAAACTCTGCCGAAAAGGTACTTTGGTCTGATGTCATCATTGCCAATCGCTCGGTAATTACCTCCGAAGACAATTTTATCAGCGTCAGTTCTGATACCAAGAGAAGTGGAGTGATGTATTGTGAAGGGCGAAGACTGAGAGTTCTTAGGAGGAGGTTTCAGCTAAACGAAAAGGGACGAAGGCTAGATCGAATTGAGAATATCGAAAGCCACCGATTCGCACGTGATATATACTCGACGCCGTTCCTGGCGGTATCGTTGCCATGTTAGGAATTTCCAGGATTATGTTGGTCTATCATGTTATTGAACTGGACTGAAAGACTTAGGATCATCCGAACGAGGCTTGCTCGTGCGATTAGTAAACCGTCTGGGTTCCAGCACTGAAATATGAGCCTAACTTCATCAAACTTGTTGCAAACCTAATTGCACAACTGGATTTCCTAAGAAAAAAAATATTGCCAGGGAGCAATGATACTGGTACATCTGGTGAACATAACGTGCCTGAAGACGGTAGCGATGCTAATTCAACAAAAGGCCGACAATAACACTCGCACGCAGCAGAACTTTGCAAAAAAACATGATCGAATTCGATTCGGGACGTGTTAACCCATTCCAATGTATCGAAACACCCAGATATCGTAGAGGTCACAATTAAATCGCTTTAGAAGTGCTGGCTGATCACATGACTAGCGTGATGTTCATAATGGGGCTCATTTTGAAGTCGATTTTAAGGCTACCAGAACATTATAAAAGAAAGATTGAATAGAATTTGAGATGCAGGATCTGGATACTGGATGCGAGATGTCAAACTTAAAAGAGATTTGCAAAGTCTTTAAAAAGATATTGCAAGAACTTGGCATTTCGATCCGGAGATATGAACATATACTTTGAACATGTGATGCAAGAGACATGACTGTGTTAAAGTAGCCCAATGCTCCACAATATACGGTCTTTGCGTGATAAGTAATGATTGCAGTGTTCTAATATTGAAGGGGGGCAGGCTTGTCCTTGGGACCGTGCTGTTGCTGCCTCCCACTCAAATGATTCCTTCCTTTGTCGAGACAACTTCCTCGATATCATCCTATACGCTGCAACTGGTGCAATGCACGTTGATGGAAGAAATCAAAGCAGAGACTCACTACAAGACGACAAGCCCAGCATACCTCAAGGTGGATTAAGCGTGGAAATTTCGTCTAGAAAGTTCAGGGCAGTTTGTGGGCCAGTTTGCGAGAAGTTTGCGAGCGCCTGCGAGAGCGTCCTTGCAGAAGAATCCCTCTAAAATACGACGTGCAACAAAACTTTCCCCGGTCCCCAAATGGAGTAGTCTCATCATGTGACTCGCCCACTTTAGCTCCTCATATTAAATCATAACTTACCTCGGCATCTCCATTCCTTGTCCGATTCCGTCATGCCGTCGCACGGTCAACAGCTCCGGTCGTATTCAGCCTTCACATGTAAATCCGCCCTCTTCATTCCCCTCCATCCATCCAATCAAAAGACTCGGAATCGTAAAATCTCGTCGCACATGACAGTGTGTATCAGCTGTCGTCAGGAACGATCCCCACAGTTCATCAATCCGGGGATTTGGCTTGCTGGAGTTGCTGGAATACGGACAGCGGATGCCATCGGTTGCATGTGAAAGCGAAAGGTCGAGTCGTGCGCGTGAGACCGAACTTCCTTCACTGCCTTTAAATCCTCCTCTTCTTCTGCAACCACGCCCGTGAACCACTGAACTTCCTAGACTGGATATTGGAGAGCGCATAGATTCTATTGCATTGTACACTATTAGATTGGAAAGCGAAAGCAAAAATGGCGAAGAGATTCACAACGCAAGACGTCGCCGCGCATAATAAGCCGAATGATCTGTACATTGTCGTCGATGAGGACGTGTACGATCTTACAAAGTTCCAGGATGAGCATCCGGGTATGTTCTCTTTCGCTCTTGCTTCTCCTTCAATCTGCCAATCTGCCACACAAATCCCAAGCAAAGAGCGAATGCTGACATGGTGTTGATCCCCAGGCGGAAAGAAGATCCTCACCCGCGTAGCTGGAAAGGACGCCTCCAAACAATTCTGGAAATACCATAACGAAGGTATCCTGAAAAAATATAAATCGAAGCTCCAAGTCGGCTCTCTAAACACCAAGGCCGCAGAACCAGCTCCCGCAGCACCGGCTAAAGAAGAGAAGAGGGAGAAGAAGGAGATCGTGAAGCCTAAGGCCGAGAGCGGGACCGTTGTTCCAGTTCCTGCTGTTACGGAGGTGGAAACCTTGGATCCGTTTGGAGATCTCATTCCGTTCGCTGACCCGAGTTGGTATCAAGGCGTATGTCCCTTTCCTCTTCTCCTCTGCGCTCGTGCCAAGGTCCACCTACCCAGTCCAAACAATAACTAACGTCACGCCATTATCAGTACCACTCCCCTTACTTCAACGAAACACACGCTGCCCTCCGCGAAGAAGTCCGCGAATGGGTGAGTACCGAAATCGAGCCTTTCGTTGGCGAATGGGATGAAGCCCGCAAAGTCCCCGACGAAATCTACAAGAAGATGGGCACACGCGGCTACCTAGCTGGACTCATGGGCATGCATTACCCCGTGGACTACACCGATAACAGAATAAAATCCGTACCTGCCGAGAGATGGGATCTTTTCCACGAGATGCTGCTTACGGATGAGCTGTCAAGAGCTGCAAGTGGAGGATTTGTGTGGAATGTTATTGGTGGGTTTGGAATTGGTTGTCCGCCTTTAGTCAAGTTCGGAAAGAAAGAATTGGTCAAGAGGATCCTTCCTGGGATTTTGAATGGAGATAAGAGAATCTGTCTCGCGATCACAGAGCCGGATGCGGGGTCTGATGTTGCCAATCTGGGGTGTGAGGCGGTGTTGAGTGAGGATGGAAAACATTATATTGTGAATGGGGAGAAGAAGTGGATTACGAACGGTATCTGGTGCGATTATTTCACCACCGCCGTGAGGACGGGGACAAAGGAGAGTGGGATGAATGGTGTGAGTGTGTTGTTGATTGAGAGGGATTTTGGGGGCGTGAGTACACGGAAGATGGATTGTCAAGGTGTTTGGTCTTCGGGTACAACCTACATTACTTTTGAGGATGTTAAGGTCCCTGTTGAGAACTTGATTGGGAAGGAGAATCAGGGATTCAAAGGTATCTTCCCTCCCTTCTCCCATCTACTTTACCTCTTCTCTCTATCCCCATCAACTCAGAATAACATACTTACTGATGTCGCAGTTATCATGACGAACTTCAACCACGAACGCATAGGTATCATCATCCAATGCCTTCGCTTCAGCCGAGTCTGCTACGAAGAATCCATAAAATACGCACACAAGCGCCGAACCTTTGGCAAGAAACTCATCGACCACCCAGTCATCCGTCTCAAACTCGCCCACATGGCCCGCCAAATCGAAGCCTCCTATTCCTGGCTTGAATCACTCATCCACCAAATCTCCCACATGCCCGAACAACTAGCTATGCTACGACTCGGTGGACCCATCGCCAGTCTGAAAGCGCAGGCTACGGTCACATTCGAGTTCTGTGCTAGGGAAGCCAGTCAGATCTTTGGTGGGCTGAGTTATTCGAGAGGGGGACAGGGAGGGAAGGTAGAGAGGTTGTATAGGGATGTTAGGGCTTATGCTATTCCTGGGGGCAGCGAGGAGATTATGCTAGACTTAAGTATTAGGCAGAGCTTGAGGGTGGGGAAGATTATGGGTATGAAGCTGTAGATGGGTGAGGTTCAGTGGTCGGATTGACGGGGAGTAGGGAAGGGGGGAGAGGAAAAATTGTACTTTAGATCGCGTTGCACGCGTATACGCGCGTGCATTGGTTTGGATCCGGTGATTGGCATTTTAGTTGGTCATGATCAGCTTCAGGTTCGGACATAAATAGGGGTAGAGAAATGAATCCCTGTTTCTGCAGTATCTCCGTCCGTAGGAGGCTCTCGTGACGCTTTTGGAAATATCATTTTGGGGCTTTTGCTAACTTTCTATTCTTATAATTAATAACGAAGGTTGTTTTCCTTTTTGCAGCAGGATGCCTTTGGCTCCGATTTTCAAGGGCTGAGGGCTCATTTTCCATCCTGTGAGATTCACGTGATTGGAAGAAATGTGGGGGCCATGATTGGTCAGCACATCCACCATCCCACCAGTGGTTGTCCGAATTCGTTACGCACCCCCGTAAATCTAGCGAAAACACACCAAAAATAGGGTACTTTACAACATTAAATAAAATGCGCCCTCT